>JBBPBX010017549.1:981-46700 GCA_038048925.1 Garcialebias charrua
CATATATACATATACATATATATATACATATATATACATATACATACATATACATATATATATATATATATACATATATATACATATACATATATACATATATATATATACATACACATACATACACACATACATATATATATATACATACATATACATACATATATATACATATATATATACATATATACACACTCCTCCTTTTAACAAAGTAGCAAAAAACTAGCAAAAAACTAGCAAAACATTATAAGGTAGACGTATAAAATCAAAGACAGGAACAAATCTGCATTGGTTTTTGCCAGGATTCCAACAGATTCTGAAAACCATATAGAGAAGTCAAGGTCGAGAGCTTCAGATCTTTTTGTAAGATATTCCATGAAGCAGGAGCGGAGTAGGAGAAGGCCCTTTTTCCAAGTTCAGTCCTCACTGACGGAACACTGCAGGTAATCATGTCCTGAGAGCGCACGCTGTAGCTGCACTCACGCAAAGACATGTAGGAGGAGATGTATGAGGGCAGCAGACCAAGAAGTGATTTGAAGATGAAAATGTACCAGTGGAAGAGTCTGCGTGAGGTTAATGATGTCCAGTTAACCAGTGAATACAGGGTGCAGTGGTGGGTACGATAATCACAACCAGTTATGAATCTTAGTGCACCATGATAGACAACATCCAACATCCGCAGGGTGCTTGTAGGAGCATTCATGTAGAGAATGTCACCGTAATCAATGGAGGGAAGGAAAGTCACAGATACAAGGCGTTTCCTAACATTCAGTGATAGACATGATCTGTTTCTGAAAAAGAAACCCAGTTTAACTTTCAGTTTCTTCACTAGGTTTTCCACGTGGAGTTTAAAAGAGAGATGTGAATCGATCAGGATACCCAGATATTTATAGGAACCAAATGACCAACCAAATGACCTTAGAAAACACAAAAACGGCTCCATCTCAGTTTGATGAAAACAGAGCTAGATTGATCGATTAAAGCTCATTTTGCTTTAATCACTGTTCAGATGTGAAAACAGTTTAAGCTCAACTTTAAATCCGTCTGAAACAGAAACAGCTCCTGCCAGAGCAGCTCTTCTGTGAGCAGCAGCTCTAGCTGTTGGTTGACACAGAGGATGGAGATGAAAGCACCCAGCCGGGTAAAAATAAACCCTCTGTGGTGAACTGAAAGTTCTGCTCTTGGTGAGCTGCTCCACTTTTCATGATTCGGCCTCGCTCACCCCTGAGGTGAGGCTTTTGTACAGCTCACCACCCTCGCACGTCTTTTCTTTACATTCAGCCTAAATTCAAAGGAATGACACGTAAAAAAAACACGTCCTACTTTTAGCGCACTACAAATATTCCCTTGTTTACTGTAAACCAGAACATTTGGTGGCGGCGTCCCGCAGGACCTGTCTGCTGAATGTTTACACTAAAACAAAATCCAACCGTCCTCTCCCTCTCCACCTCGGGTCCCTGGCCTGCAGGCTTGTTCCACTGAGCTCGCCAGCGGCTGCACAGCACACTGGAGGCCCTTGGTGTCGTCCGTGCATGGTTCCCTGTGGAGCTTCAGCAAACATTACTGTCTTGCACGTGTGTGGGACTTCACCGGGAGGGGGACAACACCTTCCAACACCACTGCATTCTACTGCTGGAAGACATCAAAAACATATGAATGTGACATATTGTATAAGACAGCAGCAGCACATCTTAAAACTGTTGTGTATTAAGCAAGACCTTCCCCGAAAAACATCTGGGAGGGAGCCATGTTAAAAAAAAAAAAACGTTCTGCGTTAATGGTGTCTTTCCAGATGTGTAAACTGCCCGTTCCAGAGGCATTAATGCACCCCTATACCTTCAGAGAAGCACGCCCTATGAACGAGCCAGACATCGTGGAGTTTGTGGTGTCCATAAACAATTTTAAATGTTCAATTCAGCCGAGATTCCTCAAGATTCTTGAAGTCTTCTGATGAAATTATGAACTATAATAGATTTTTCGAGTTCTTCACAATTTTCAGTTGAGAAACAATACAGCAGTCCCTCGTTTACCACGGGGGATGTGCACCCTGAAGCCCCGTGATTAGTGAAAAGCCGCGAAGTAGGAATAGTACAGCAGGAAGGAGTTTATTTTAGTATTATATATGCAGTATACAGGTAGTCCTCAACTTACGACGGAGATCCGTTCCTACGCTGCCGTAAACCGAATTTTGACGTTAAGTTTTGACATACGTAAATACTGCACCTTATACGTGTACTGCATTTTACCAAGCACTTAGCCTATCCTAACACAGTACCCTACATAATTATCAAAACACATACATTTGGAGCCATAATGAAGGGAAAAAAGTTAATTTCCTACTGGTATGCTGGTGAAGCCTTTCCTCCGCCCCTCCTCCGTATTCTGCATTCGTTTACGATGTAAAACCGTGTTCACAGTAGTTTTGTTTTTTGAATGTCCAGATGACCAGACTTAGCTTTTTTAGAGAGTACAGGGCAGTATTCCTCCGCCGCTACGTTTACGACGTAAAACCGGCAACTGCGTAACTCGGCTTTTCAAAATAATAAAAAAAAATTAAATGGGAGATGCATCGTAACCACGAAACGTCGTAACTCGAGACTGTCGTAAGTCGAGGACTACCTGTAAATAAATGCATTTGAAACCCTTCCCACACTCTTACAATATTCTAGTGTCTGCATGTCATGATCTCAGCTCTCTGCCAAAGTTCTTGGCCACGCCCACTTCCCTGCTGTGTGGGCTGCACACAGGTGCTAAATAATTTAAAATAATTTATTTTGAATAAAAATTCCATGCCAATCGTGCGGCTCATCCATCAATCAGCCGATTGTGTGTCATGTCCAACCTTATTTTGAAAAACTGCGATAGAGCGAGTGAACCATGAGGGACTACTGTACATGAAATGGTTTCACTGCGTTGTGAAGCAGTTTTCCTCAGACTGGTGAACCTCTGGCCATCTTTACTTCTGATTCAGCCCGTCTTAAACCCAGTCCTTCCACTGACCTGCTGCTAAATAATGTGAACAGATGCAAAAGCTCCTCTAGACGTTTCTTATTTGTCCCATTTACTTTTAAACTAATGAGACGCGTTGCGCCATATAAATCAAAAATAACTTTTTACATTTTATACACATGCCATCTTTGTCAAAATTGAGGTTGCAAGATAAATCTTTTTTTTTTATCGTACACAATCGAGTAAACAAATATCAAATGTTTCGTTTACGAGGAAAAACAAACAAACATGACTTTTAGAACAACAACTAAAAATGTTCTCAACTTAAATTTATTAAAATATCCGATAACTTTCCCACCAAGTCCAAACTAAACATTTAACTTCCTCGATGCGACAACAAATAAACACGAACGAGCTCCCAAATCATTTTTAAATATTTAAGACACCCGCCGAACGTCCAGCCCGTGGTAACCTCAGCTGATGGGTTCAGTGAAAACAATGCAAACAGTTGCTGTCGGACATGTTAGGTCTCATCAAAAATAACCCCTAAACAGAGACAACTGAGAAAAACGTTAAAACAAAGAAAATAAAAAAAAATCCCACGTCTACGTCGTCATCGTTTAAGACAAAAATCTACTTGTGTGCAACGACACAAACGGCTTCCAGCGGCCTGGTTGGAACCAGAGGAGTTGTGCAGAAACTTAGTTGAGGCTTTGTTTCCTCTTAAGGCAGGAAAGCTTGAAGTCTTTTTTTGTTTTTTTCCAGAAAGGCTTTATGAGTGCACGTCATGTCACAGAATGCAAATCAAGAGACACATCTGTCCCCCGAGCTTCCTTCAGTGTCCATTCATCGTCTTAGGAAGGCGTGCGTGCAAATATTTACAACTTAAACCAAACTAAACGGCAACATGAGGCGTCGGCATATGTCTTGATACATGTGGGGGGGTACCTCAAGCTGCCACCTTCCCATAATTACAATCCATTATCCCTTGTCCCCACAGTCCATCTCAGATGCTCTTCTTCCTGCGTCCCCCTCTCGTCTTCCAGCCGAACAGAGCGCGTGTGGTCACGTGCGTATTTCAGCAGGGTGGTTGTGCATAATGATGGCTTGGGAATAAGTTGAGTATTTTTAAAAAGGAGGAGCCTGCGCGTGAGGAGAGAAGGAGGTGCAGTTCTTGCTGGAGCTTTTAAAAAACAGGCAGTCTGGTGGAGGTCAGGGTACACGTGTTGATGTCCTCGGTCTGCGAGGCTCTGTGCAGGGACGGTTCGGAGGCACTGCGGTTTATCTTGGGAAGGGCGTGCTGGAGGAGCTCGATGGAGGACAGGATCTAAAAGAACAAGAGGAATGAACACAAGATGAGCCGATCGGAAACATCGGTACCACTTTACAACAAGGCTCTCCTTATACAGTAGATGGCTAATAAAGAGTTCATAGATCAGTTATTAATTATAAACACTTTATAAATCATTATAACTGCTTATTATGCATTAATTAAGGGTGACAGAGACAAAACTGACCAGTTTCTTGCCAAATCTGTTCACCTACCGGTAGGGCTGGGCGATATATCGATATTTTTAAAATATCGATATTTTTTCTAAAGAGATATAAGACGAGACTATATCGTTTATATCGAGAATCCACCGTCTGTCTGTTTTCTCCCACTCGCCCCCCTCCTTCTCCTTCACTGAGCAGCACAGACCCAGCCCCTCCTTCCTGCAGGCTGCAGGAGGGCGGAGCCGCGGAGACAGTGTTGCCAGGTGTACGATAATTATCGTATTTGTACGATAATTTTGCCCTCTGTACGATGTACGATCAATAATCCCGAAAAAGGCCAAAAATACGATAATTTGGCCATTCTGTGAACGTGTAGTTGTGATCAGTTTCCATCAGCCTGTCGCAACTGTCTGTCGGAGTTTTTTTGTGAACCCTGAAGGCGTCTTGAAATTCCAGCCAATCGTGCTTTTCTAAATGTGACAGAAGAGTGACGTATATGCAGAACAACGACCATGATTGGCTGAAAAGTCCGCTGCACCCGCCCCATGCGTTAGAAAAAGCAGAGCCGTGTGACACGGTCTGGAAGAAGTGATGAAAATGATAGAACGTTTATATAAAGTTGAACGTTAAATTATAATAAATAAATATATTAAGAAAACATGACAGGAAAACTGGGACATTATTACTGATACAGGAAGACATTTACACAACATTCATAAGGTAAGATATACAAGGAAAGCAGGAAGAAACAGGAACTTACTCGCATTAGAACAGGACACACAGACCTTAATAAATCTCTTAAAATAATTGCAAAGCATGAAACAGGACTTTTTTGTGACATGTGCACCAGCAATTTCCCTGAAACGGTTCAACATGTCTTTATGGAATGTCCAGGGTATGAAACAAAGAATGCATTTCCAAAAATAAATAAATAAAATGAATATTAAATTTACAATTAGGGTTTTTTGAATGTCCAGAGGACCAGACTTAGCTTTTTTAGATTTTTCTACCTGGATTATTGAGCATGCATCAGGGTACAATTATGATGTTTTTAGCAGTGATATCAGTAAAGTTAAAGATCAAGTTATTATTTCCTTGAAAGTACAAACTTAATAGACAGAATTTAGTTGAGTTATTAAATTAGGTCTATGGTTCCCACCAGTACTGACACCACAAAGCTGTGAGTGCCGGTTAGACGCTCAACAACAGAGTGATAGTGCTTGTTATTTTGTTTATGACGGGTGTGTTAGGCTGATCGGTGACTCTAAATTGACCCTAGGTGTGAGTGTGAGAGTGGATGGTTGTTTGGTGTGAGTGAGACAGGTCCCTCTTGTAAATGAGTCCCCGTGACTCAACGAGGCTAGCCTGTATAAATAAAGGTTGAATGAATGAATGAATGTACGATAATTAAACTCAAAATACGATAATTCTAGGGCTCTAGTACGATAATCCTACATTTCGCACCTGGCAACACTGCGCGGAGACTTTCAGCACAACAAGAAGTAAACACGGCAGATATGAAGAGCCGCGACGCAGCTGCTGAGGGGGAAAAACAATGTTTTTCCTGAGCTAGTTTGGATTTAAATGGTCAGATGAGGGCAGAAAAAATATTTTTGTAGACGATGCTGAAAATAATCCCGACGAAGGCTCGGATCTACGAATCTTTTTCACCATTTAAACAGCGGAGTGGAGCGTGAAACGGCAGAACCGAGTTTTTTTTTACAGCCTCCTGCTTCATTAAACAAACCACGGGTCTGAGCTCATTTAGTCGTGCGCGCACTGCAGCGCTTTCATGAGAGGAGCAGAAGGACGTGGAGACATTAATAAATCAGCAGCTCATCACATCGCCAAAGAAACGGTCCTTAGCGGCTAACAAGATGGCTAACGCTTTAGCCGCCTTCTTCCACAGCTGAGACTGACCGTGTCTTTGGCGCTATATGATAAACTGCTGATTTAATAATGTCTCCGCCTCTCTGTTCACGTTTCTGAGTGGAGGCTGTCGTGTATTTACACAAGGATTCAATGCAACACTTTAGAGCAACTTAAGAGCAGGGTTGCCAGATCTCCAGACCGAAAGAAGCGATCAGCTCCTTCAAAACAAGCACAAAAAAGCGACTCGCTCTTTCAAAAAAAGCCCCAAAAAAGCACCCCATCCCATTGTGTAAAAAAAGGCAGTTTTAAACAGTATAAACATATTTATTATGGCATTACATATAACAAGCAAAATTATACATTAAAGAACGTATTCAGTCTAAAAAATAAAAATACATTTTGCATTTTTCTCCCATCTGTGGTCGTGGTCAGATCCAGTCTTGAAGAGCACGCTCTTTCTCCCAATCTTTATTATATTTTTTTCCATATTTACCCCACTTAGAGCTCATATTAGCGTTGTCTTGTCTAGACATTTCACTAAATTCTTTAGTTTGTAGCAGGTCGCTTTTGTAAATGAGCCCTCGAGGCTCAATGAGATTTACCTGACTAAATAAAGGTTGAATGAATGAATGAATAGACAAAGAATAAATAACAATGTTGCATTCGCGTGTAGTCGGATGTCCCGTGAAGAAACACGGTTTTTAATTTTAAACTCACTTTGAAAGTAATTTTCATTAATTTATCATTTTGTTTGCTAAAAACTAACATAGTTGAATGATACAAGATATATATGTTGTGTCACTATATGCTGCTCATGCTGACTCATCATTAATTGCTCGCGCTTATATAGTTTTACCGGCTCTGACTGTCGCTTGCGCCAACTGCACCTGAACGTAACATCCGCCTTGACGTAACATACGTGGAAGGGGGGCGTGACAAACTACCTACCACTCGCATTACTGCTCGACTGAAAAACAAGCACAAATAAGCGACTCAATGTCCGCGAGAAGCCCAAAAAACCGCCACAAGCGGCTGATCAGATTTGAAAGCAACTCCAGGGAAAAACAAGCCCAATGCCGCTTGAAATAAGCGGACTTGGCAACTATGCTTAAGAGAACGTCTTTCGTGAACCCGGAAACAACCCCCTGACCCTTTCACAATAAAACCGGATACAGTATATCAAATATATTATACCACAGAGGCTCACATTTACTGCAGTTCACAAACACTGACTAAAGTGAAAGCACCTTTCTATCTTATCAAGAGACTCAAAGCTCTTTAAAACACAATCTGTGTCCTCATTTACCCATTTATACAGCACTCTGCTAGAACTGTACAAAGAATAATCAGTACTTTTATCACATTCATACACTGATGGGACACACATCAGAGGCAATGACACAGCTGCCCTCAGCTGAAGAGGACTATTATTTAATAGGTGTAAATAAATGTCTAAAAAATAAAGTAATGTATAAAATAGTTCATTTTTTAGACATTTATTTTGTAGAGTTACAGCTGTTTGTTAATAAATGTTGCTGTGTGACAACTGGGACAAAGCTTTGACTCAGAAATATATTTTTGTTATTCTTTTATGGAAAGAAAATTATATCGAGATATATATCGTATATCGCGATATATCACAACAATATCGAGATATGAATTTTTGTCCATATCGCCCAGCCCTACCTACCGGTATATATTTCATCTAGAGTTGTTATATTAAACATTTCAGACTAAGTTACTACCTGGTAAGCACAATAAACATTTGTAAACATATTTCTTTAGCATAGAATATTGTACTTTATCATTGCATTATAAGATTCTACAACTACCGTATTTTCTGGCATACAAGCCGCATTTTTTGCATATATTTGTTAGTCCTGCGACTTATACGCTGAAGCGACTTATATACAGCATTTTTCAGCCTATAAGTTGCAGGGTTTTTTTTGCATAATTTACATGCCCTGCAACTTATAGGCCAAAGCAACATATTTATGGATTTTTTCCCCCCATATTTATAAACAAATGTTTGACTGAGATGTGACGGTTTTCATTCATCCTGACTGAAAAAAATTGAGCAGTACCACTTTCAGCCACTTGACGGCAGCAGAGTAGTAATAGTTATATGGCATGCTGCTGTATCATGTAATAGGTAAACATGGCTATAATGACAAATTCAAAAAAGTTCAAGACAAAAACAACTGGACTTTATTTATTATACTTTCATTTATACTTTGTTTTTTTTTCTTGAACTTTTTTTAATTTACCATGTCCTGGATGACTGACAATCTTCACCAGCTATTAATGACTCAATCGGCTTGCCACAATCGCCCCACCTTCATTCTGCTCGTTGCAGTCGGAACCGTCAAAACAACTGCACCGCCCCGGCAAAATGCAGCTGTTTTGACCACTAAAGTGAATTTATTAAGCAAACGTTAGACTGAGACACACCGTTGCTATCATTTCAAGCAAACAAATAATTGTTTAGGTGGATTTCTTGTTAAATTTTGGACAGTGACTCGTCGTGTGCACGCGTTTACTTCCACGTTTACTTCTGTGTATCGGGTTTTGAAATCTAGCTGATTTGGCTGTCAAAGTGAATTTATTAAGCAAATGTCAGATTGAGACACATCTTTGCTATAATTTCTAGCAAACAAATAATTGTTTTGAAGTGTTAATCTTGTTAAATTCTTGTTAAAGTCCTCCAGTGCACGCTCCTGCAGCTGCCATTTGGCAGCCAATCGATTTTTGGTTAAGCACTGGCCCACATTTCCGGGTTTGGCCCACATTTCCGGGTTTGGCCCACATTTCTGGGTTGTCAGCAGTGACGCATAACAAACGCGACGCGTCAGCGGTGACGCATAATAGATGTGACGTATATGACAAAGCGACATGTTTATGGATTTTTTCCACCTTATTAAACAAACATGGACCGATGTGGCTTATATGACGGTGCGACAAGTACGATGGAAAACACAATAAATTTTTTTTCATATTCATAACGCAATTTTTGTCCGACACCTGAAATTTTGAAGAACTGCAACAGCAACAGCTCTTGTGCACGCTCGCTTCATTCAGCTGGTGCAGGCAGAGGAACGCTGAAGAGCTAGCGGCTCCAGCCGTAATGGATGGGTGGATGGCGCCGCGTCACCCAGGCAAAATTAAGCAGTTTTAACCATTAAATAAACGCACAATAAACACAACGAGTAAGCGAAGACGCATAATAAATGCGACTTATACACCAAAGTGACTTATATATGTTTTTTTTCCTCTTCATGGTGCTTTTTTTGATCGATGCAACTTATAGTCCGGAGCGACTTATACGCTGGAAAATATGGTAATATTATATCCCTAAAAAAATTGATTTACAAATGCTTATTGTGCTTACAAGGTAGCAACTTAGTCTAAAATGTTTAATATAACAACTCTGGATGAAATACCGGTATATAGGTGGCAAATTTGGCTCACTATTTGGCAAGAGACTGGTCAGTTTTTCTCTGTCACCCTTAATTAATGCATAATAAGCATTTACTAATTTATAAAGTGTTTATAGAGGAATTAGTAACGTATCTATAAACTATTTATTAGCATCTATAAGGGGAGCCTAATTGTAAAATGGTACTGAAACATCTTATTTCCAATCAAATTCTAGAGAAGGAAAGAAGCTCACCTGTGTAAAGAGCGGCCTCTCGTCCTTGGACTTCTTGATGCAGTCTGCCACCAACCTTTTCATGGCTTTGGGACAGTTCTTATAGAGCTTACTGAGGTCTGGGGACAAATAGCATCTGCCCACCATGAAAATAATCTGAAAAAGGGAAGAACAAAGAACAAATGAGACCAATATCATTTGACTATCCTCTACAGTTGAACCAATCAACGGGTCATTCTCAAACATACTTTATAAATATAGCAGCTGAGTCCGAGGTGACAGACATCTAAAACACTGGAGCTATTGTGAAGGTTCATGATGGTGCACAGATAAATGATGAAAGGAGTACTCTGTGTGCCTGCCAGATCTGCTGAGTCGGACCTGGCAAAGTCGTTGAACATCAAGAACAGGGCACAAGAGTGGATCGAAACTTTCAGGCCACTTGGCACAGACCTTTAGTCTCATTTTGATGCAATCAGACACGATCCAGACCAGGTTTTGTGGCCTGAACGTACAAAAAGTAAAAACTACAGATGCAAACAAATGTGCACATGCACACCCACAAACCTCTTTTCTCTCACAGGGTTGTATTACGTGGGCTAAAATTAGGCCAGTGGCTCCACGGCGTCCGCCTCTGTAGCATGTCGGGCCTTAGGCCAGCTCTGCAACCCCCTTCAATCGTTTCAGCACCTCCTGAGCTGGGCTTGCACCCTGACCCAGGCCAAGACTACAACTCAGATAAGTGTCTTATTGTGGGCTTACATCTCTGTGCCACACATATCAGTTCAGTTTATTTATATAGCACCAAGTCACAACAGAAGTCATCTCAGAATATATCCCATAAATATGATTTAAACCAATTTACAGCCATTCCTGTAATTCTAATATCATATTCAAGTATCTGAGGTCTAACAGGACCAGTGTAGACACCTGTCTATTGTCAGAGGCCACGAGAATATCATTAGTAACTTTCACCATACCATACCATACCATTTTATTTATAAAGCACTTTAAACAGGAACAAGTCCACACCAAAGTGCTGGACAAACAAACACGCAACAGGCAACACACACAGACCAGTGCAGATTCACTGATATGGTGAGCTCTAAACCCTGACTGAAACTCTTCAAATAGATTATTTCTTTGCAGATGATTACGTAACTGAAAACCAACTACTTTCAATAGAATTTGGGAGATGAAAGTTAGATTAGATATGGTCTATAATTGGCTAGGAGTCAAGGGTATGTTTCTTAAATAAAGGTTTAATTACAGCAATCTTAAAGCTCTGTGGAACATAACCATTCATCAGAGACAACCAGACCTATCAGGTCAGGGGGGGGGGCCTCCAACTTTAAACACATTAGACAAACAGAAGTGTGTCTAAGACAAGCGTGGACAAATGCACACCGTTTGACACGACGTTACCTGATCTCGGTTTGCTATCTGGGCGTACGGGAGCTCTCCCGCCATGAGCTCAAAGAGAACCACTCCGTATGAATAGACGTCAGACTGGAAGCTGTAAGGATTGTTGTCCTGCATCCGGATAACTTCAGGAGCCTTCAGCAAACAGCAAAACGGTTTCATACAAAAACATTTCATGGTTTTCTACCACAACACAATAAAAAAATTTTTCTTTCTCTGTTGTCTACATTTAAGCCATTTTAGGAGGTTTTCCTCCCTCACTGACCATCCACAGAATAGATCCTGAGGGCTGCTCCACCTGATGTGAACCAGTCCACCTGGCCTTCACCGTGGCAAGACCAAAATCCCCGATTTTCACCGTTAACCCTTCATGCAAAAAGATGTCTGCGCCGATGTCAAGGAACTATAGTTAAAACACACCAAAGGGCTGATAATCCTTTGTATTATTAGGACAAAGTTTTTTTACTTAAAGATCCACTGACATGATTTTTTAATTTTCATCAAATTGCTCAAAAAAAAAAAAATTCTCATTTACCCGGTAAATATGTTCGTTTTTGCAAACAAAATGATAAATCACTTTATTTTTGCTTTAAAAGTGATTTTGAACTTCAAGCCGTGTTTAATCATGGGAAATCCGATTACACACGAACGCACCATCTGTGACGTAGTGTGCAGAGTGTGAGGCAGAGCTCTGGGCTTGTCACAGTGCGCGGGTGTGAGCAGCTCGACATGAAGGTAAGTCTGATACAGCATCAGACCTAAATTAGATCCTGTTGTTTCTTGTTCCATCACCCAAACTATTTTCTGCTTCCCAAAATGAAGACAAATAGCTCAAATCTTCACATAGATTGATAAATTCATCTGGTTTTAAATTGTCCGCTATTAAAGAGACCAGAGCCCTCTGCCTCTCACTACGTCACAGATGGTGCGTTCGCGTGTAATCGGATTTCCCATGATTAAACACGGCTTGAAGTTCAAAATCACTTTTAAAGCAAAATTAAAGTGATTTATCATTTTGTTTGCAAAAACTAACATATTTAAATGATAAAATATACAGTATATATTTTGAGCAATTTGATGAATAGTAGAAAAATCATGTCGGTGGACCTTTAAAGTGAAAACACACGCTGGTAAAAACAAACAAAAGAAAGGATACTGTTGGACTTCATGTCCCGATGAATGATGTTTTTTGCATGTAAATAGCTGGAAAAAAAAGAGGAACATTTTGAAATGATCATCAGGTAGTTTTTACTGAAGTCATCAAAGACGCTTTGTTCTTCACTTCTTACTCCATGCCCTGAGCCGTCTGCCTGGCGATATCGATGAGCTGGATCATCGTTAAGTTGGTCTCCAGGACGTGAAGGTGTTTGTACAGGCTGCTGCCGTCACACCACTGAGTCACGATGGCCAGGTTGTCCTGCGTCATGTAGCCCATGAACAAAAGGATGTTGACGTGTCGCGTTTTCCTGCAGCCCGAAGCAGAGGGGGAAGAGGAAATCACCATACTGAAGACAGAGTCAGATGAAGGTTCGCGAAGAAGAGGGTTTGCTAGTTGAAACAGCTGGAAGAGCTAAGCTAAAATAAAGGTTTGAGTTATTTTTACCTCAGGACTGCCACTTCATTCCTGAAAGCCTGGAACTGCTCTGGTGTGGGGTCAGTGACCTTTAAAATCTTCACTGCTACGTCACCTACAACACAAGCAACTTTTGAGTTACTTTTAGCACAGAAGACGTGTAAAAAATGCACTAACCACTTCCTGTGAGTCCATTGCCTGATGTGTATCTAACTAGTGATAACAGTGTGAAGGTGTTCCACCTCCCTGCAGCTTTGGAATACATTCTTACCGTGCCATTTTCCTTTGTACACCGTTCCAAAGGAGCCGGAACCGATGCGGGAATGCAAAACAACCTCGCTGGCCGCGATCTCCCAGTAATAATTAGAGTCCCGCTTTTCCCGAGGCCTCTGCGTGAACAGGAAGTTTAAAAAAGACTCAACCGATGACGCACAAGCTCCAAGTGGAATTCTACACAGCTTGTCCAGAACTTACTATTTTATTTTTCTCCTGAGAGGTCCTCTCTCGCTGGGAGGGTGGTGGGGCTTTGGACTGGGACCAGCCTGTGGGGCTCTGGTTGGGGGAACTCCCCGCTTTAGGAACACAAAGACGATAAAATAATTCTTGATATGTGCTGCGTCCAAATCAGTTAGTCAAAACCATTGGTGGTGATTGTATAAATGCTGATTCAGACTTTTTCTTTTCTGATTTTTTTAAAAGTTTCCCATACATTTTTTTGAAATTTAACTAATTCCACATATATTGTGCTATTTCGTTCATTCATAAACCAAAACATTTGGCTCATTCAGGCGATGGGCATTGTGACTTTTGTTTTTAGTAGCATTAATACCTTTCAATTTACAAATATTTTCATTTAATACATGTTGAGAGCTTGTTAATACCTAAAAAAAGTTTTCTTTTTAATCTGCTTCAGCAGACTAGTTTATTATTTTTTGTGTCTTTATCTTTTTGATTCTGCTACTTTTAGCTTCAAACTACCAATTTGCTTCATTTAGCATTAGCTTCGGTTTTGCTACAATCAATTAGTATTTAGCTTCTTTTAGCTTTTACTAGTGTTGTGTTTTTTTTCCTTTGAGCTCTAATTTTGTTACATTTAGTTAGCGTTTTGCTACTTTTAAGTAGCACTTTGCTACTTTTGGTAGCATTTTATTACATTTAGTTAGCATTTTGTTGCATTTAGTTAGTATTTTGTTTCATTTAGTTAGCATTTTGCTACTTTTGATAGCATTTTGCTACTTTTGATAGCATTTTGCTACATTTAGGTAGCGATTTGCTATATTTAGATAGCATTTTGTTACCATACTTTTATTTAGCAATTTGCCACTAAGCATTTTATTACATTTAGTTAGCATTTTGTTGCATTTAGTTAGTTTTTTGTTTCATTTAGTTAGCATTTTGCTACTTTTGATAGCATTTTGCTACATTTAGGTAGCGATTTGCTACATTTAGGTAGCATTTTGTTACCGTACTTTTATTTAGCAATTTGCCACTAAGCATTTTGTTACATTTAGGTAGCATTTTGTTAGTTTTATTTAGCAATTTGCCACTAAGCATTTTGTTACCTTTAGGTAGCATTTTGTTACATTTAGGTAGCATTTTGTTACATTTAGGTAGCATTTTGTTACATTTAGGTAGCATTTTGTTACATTTAGGTAGCATTTTGTTACATTTAGGTAGCATTTTGTTACATTTAGGTAGCATTTTGTTACATTTAGGTAGCATTTTGTTACATTTAGGTAGCATTTTGTTACATTTAGGTAGCATTTTGTTACATTTAGGTAGCATTTTGTTACATTTAGGTAGCAGTTTGTTACATTTAGGTAGCAGTTTGTTACATTTAGGTAGCAGTTTGTTACATTTAGGTAGCAGTTTGTTACATTTAGGTAGCATTTTGTTACATTTAGGTAGCATTTTGTTACATTTAGGTAGCATTTTGTTACATTTAGGTAGCATTTTGTTACATTTAGGTAGCATTTTGTTACATTTAGGTAGCATTTTGTTACATTTAGGTAGCATTTTGTTACCTTTAGGTAGCATTTTGTTACCTTTAGGTAGCATTTTGTTACCTTTAGGTAGCATTTTGTTACATTTAGGTAGCATTTTGTTACATTTAGGTAGCATTTTGTTACATTTAGGTAGCATTTTGTTACATTTAGGTAGCATTTTGTTACATTTAGGTAGCATTTTGTTACATTTAGGTAGCATTTTGTTACATTTAGGTAGCATTTTGTTACATTTAGGTAGCATTTTGTTACATTTAGGTAGCATTTTGTTACATTTAGGTAGCAGTTTGTTACATTTAGGTAGCAGTTTGTTACATTTAGGTAGCATTTTGTTACATTTAGGTAGCAGTTTGTTACATTTAGGTAGCATTTTGTTACATTTAGGTAGCATTTTGTTACCTTTGTAGCATTTTGTTACATTTAGTTAGCATTTTGTTTAGGTAACATTTTTCTACTTTTAGGTAGCATTTTATTTAGGTAGCATTTTGATCATTTTAGTTAGCAATTTGATACTAAGCATTTAGTTATATTTAGTTAGCAATTTGCTATTTTTAGGTAGCGCTGCTACTTTTGGTAGTATTTTGCTACTTTTAGGTAGCATTTTGTTTAGGTAGCATTTTGTTACATTTAGTAAGCATTTTGTTTATGTAGTATTTTTCTACTTTTAAGTAGCACTTTTTTAGGTAGCATTTTGCTACTTTACATTTTTTGCTAGCACTTTGGTCCTATTGTATTTTTTGCAGAAAATGCACCATCTTTAATTTGAATAATTATGGACAGAGAGGAAAAGTAATTCTGTGTTTTAGAAGAGTGCATATTCTAAATGGAAAATATGTAAAGCAAATGTAATGCAGAACAAACAGCTGGAACAAAACACAGAAAGACAGAGGAAGCACTCACCGGAGTCATGATCACGCATGGCATCCTAAAGAAATCGAGAGAAGAAAAAACACAAATTAGATTTGATAAACGTACAGTATTAAAAGAATCACCCGCATGCCGTGTTGTCGCTCATCATTTGACAACACTAATGTGTGAATGCAGATAGTCAGCTTGTAAGGCATGCATTTCAGGCTGCACACACACACTTTGCTTTCTAACCTTTCCTGGACTCTCAGGTGAGGCCTCAACATTAGACTGGGAGAAGTGCACAATACCTACTTTCCTCTTCAGCCAGAACCTACGGCACCAGGAGCTGGGAGAGGCACTCAGGCAGTCTAGCTACTCTCCAGTTGGAACAAAACAACAGGCCAAGGAGGAGACAGGACAGGAAAGGAACAGGGTAAACGAAAAGTGAGGAAAAATGATGCTACCTGAAAATAATTTGGTAGATACAACAGAGCAGAAATCATAAATAAATAAATAAATAAAAAAGTGTGGTGATTATGCAACACTAAGGGTGGTGATCAAGCTGAAAGTGGAACTGAAGAACGGGAAGTCAGACTGTGCAAGAGTACTGAACAATGCTGAAATAAGATGCCATCTAGGGAACCTGAGAAGCATTCTCAGCCCTGGTCAGGTGGACGACTCGAAGCAGACGTAGATAAGAGGTCAATTAAGGGCACGACAAAGACAGTTGGAATGCCTAAGTGGCAAGGAGAAGGCACGAGGTGTTTTCGGAGCGGCAGCGTCGAGCTGCGCGGCCCCGCACGGTGCAGTCACCTCGATCACGCTGCTGTCTACGGGCAGCGTGGTGCTGACCATGTGGACGTTGGGCGTGGAGGTGGAGCGCTGCCTCTGGGAGAGGTAGCCGCCCGTGGGTGGGCACGACGTGGTGTAGTTGAAGGCGTGCGGGGTGGAATTGCGGTGGGCTGAGCTGTAAGTGGGGAGACAGAATTAAATTTGAGCTTTTGTTGCAATCCTGCTTCAAAAAAACAAAAGAGCCACAACAGATGGCGGTACAGCAGAGTTTAAAACTGGGTCAGTGAGGGTGTGGTGGCTGCTGGGTGGAACTGGTTTTTTATTCATTACCTCCCTTCATTAAACACATTCTATGAAGGTTGGACCATTTACAGTGTTGAGCTCAACTCCAGTAAGCAGATGAGCACAGAGTCAAACTGAAACATGTATTTTTTGGGAACTATTGTTTATCGTTTATGATCTTCCCCTTCCGTCATTTTTAGCTGAGCTGATCCTGCAGAGGTTTGTTTTACTGTTTCAGGTAAAGAGTACAAATGTCCAATATGTTAATCCCAGAACCACCAAACTAACACGTGCACATGCGAGCACCAGCAGAAAAAACTTCCTGTTGAATTTCATTAAATTTGTTTGCAGATCCCCAGTTTGCGGAGCGCAGCTCGTCGTTCATTACGGGGACAGAGGACACACGCCTTGCAAACAATTAGCTGATACGAGTGCATGCTTCTGAGGAGCATTTAAGAATTTTCTGCAAGAAACAACTTGATTCTCTGTGGGAGCTAATTTAGCAAGTCAGAGTGGTTAAACCACTTTATCTGCCACTAAAACAAACTCTTACACACCCAGTTGCATCATTTCCTCCCACCGATAAAACGCCTTGAAGTCGTTTAAGCACACAAGGTGATCCAAATGAAATAAAGATGAAATCATGTTTTGGATATTTTTTTTAAACTTTGTGTTTAGGAGATAAAAAAAAAAAAAAGAGTCTCAAACCCTGAATGTGTTTGTTTTAACGCAGCGAGGACAGAAAAGTAACTTCACCTCGGGAACCTCGTTAAGGACTCCCTCATTCGCCGGGACGTTGGCGGGGGCAGCGACGGGGCGTTGCCATCACCAGGTGTTGCACAAAACCTGACGACAGAAACAAAACGAGAGCCAGGAGTAAGAGACGAGCACAGAGCAGCAGCTGACGCTTCATCTATCTTTAAAGAATATCAGCTGGTCCTACAGCCTGTGTGCAAACGGAGAGGAAAGGCCTTCTTTTCTGGAGTGCGTTTACGCAAAGCCATGCAAACGAGCTACAACTTATCTGACGTTTGACATCAGTAGAGCTTCCTGCTGCTTCTTGATCTCTGCAGCGCTGAGCATCCAACTTTAAAGTTAACCTTTTTTTTAATGAATTAAATTATGCTTCATGCGGAAATGGCAAGGGATCTGTATTTTACTTACCGGTAGTGTTGTATAAAGTATCTCAAAGTGATACTTCAGTGAAAGTACAATACAAGTATCTTACCATAAAATTACTTTGGTAAAAGTTAAAGTCTCCTTTAAAATGATTACTTAAGTAAAAGTCTTACTGTATCTGACGTTTAATGTACTTAAGTATCAAAAGTAAATTTCTCATATAAAATGTACTTAAAGATCCACTGACGTGATTTTTCTACTATTCATCAAATTGCTCAAAATATATATATATTATCATTTAAATATGTTAATTTTTGCAAACAAAATGATAAATCACTTTAATTTTGCTTTAAAAGTGATTTTGAACTTCAAGCCGTGTTTAATCATGGGAAATCCGTTTACACCTGAACGCACCATCTGTGATGTAATGTGCAGAGTGAGAGGCAGAGGGCTCCAGTCTCTTCAATAGCAGACATTTTAAAACCTGACTAATTTAGCAATCTAGGTGAAGATTTAAGCTATTTGTCTTCATTTTGGGAAGCAGAAAATAGTTTGGGTGATGGAACAAGAAACAGCAGGATCTAATTTAGATCTGATGCCGTATCAGACTTACTTTTATGTGAGCTGCTCATACCGTGACAAGCCAAGAGCTCTGCCTCAACTCTGCACATGACATCACAGATGGTGCGTTCGGGTGTAAACGGATTTCCCATGATTAAACACAGCTTGAAGTTCAAAATCACTTTTAAAGCAAAATTAAAGTGATTTATCATTTTGTTTGCAAAAACTAACATATTTAAATGATAATATATATATATTTTGAGCAATTTGATGAATAGTAGAAAAATCACGTCAGTGGATCTTTAAAGAGTATTAAGTAAAAGTAAATGGTTAGAAATTCCAAAACATCATTTATTGGGTGCAACATCCAGTGACAAAAACTTGGCAAGTTGAACTGAACAATGAAAGATTGCTCTTTAAAAAGTTTGATTCTAATGAAGTATATTAATTCAACATTTACAGGGTATTTGCAGGAATAATGAAGTTAATTTCAATACCTTTTCAAGACTTTTTAAAGACCTTCCAAAATAAATTCAAGACCTTATCGTCACTTTGTTTTATTAAGCAACAAATCTTTGATTTACAAAACTGCTGTTGTTTTCAATTACTGTAAATCTGTGAATCTCAAACCTACAACAGAACTGAGATACAGTGGAAAGAAAAAAGTTCAAAAGAAGAAACTGAACCACGACTAGGTTTAAGAAAATATAGCTTAGGTTACAACAAGACTCGTAGCTATTTTAAAGTAACTTGGTTGAACAATGGCGAATAAGAAATAAACACGGTTATTCTCGGCGACAGGCCTCAGCCATTCTTGAAAATCAGGCATCTCCAACCAGGAGTCAGAAAACTTGCATTTACCCATTGTTCTCACGGTCTCGCGACAACTTACTCACACAAGCTCAACTTGGAGATAAAGCAGCCGCGCATGCGCACAAGATAGGCCTAGCCGTAAAGGCTGTTGTAACCTGACACCCTAAATTTGTGCGAAGCGGTTTCCGAATCATCCGCGGTGAGGAAAACAAATATTAGTCATACATACTTTTTGCTGTCAAATTATTTAAAGCTAGAACAGCAAAAAAAATAATACCTCATCAAATCGCTTTCAAGACTTTTTAATACTTTTCAAGACCCTTAATTTTCCCAAAATTGATTTATCAACTTTTAATAACTTTCAAGACCCTGCATATACAGTATTTTCTGGTGTATAGGTTGCACCTGTGTATAGGTCGCATTGTCCAATTATCACCAATAGATTGGAAAAATCCCTAGATAGGTCGCACCGGTGTATAGGTCGCACCTACGTTTAGCTCTGCTGCAAATGTCTGCCACAGGAGCGCACAGCAAGGCTTTTAAGAAGATTAACACTTAAAAACAATTATTTGTTTGATAAAAATTATAGCAAATATGTGTCTGAGCTGAACTTTTCCTTAATAAATGAACGTAATTGTGAAATGAGCTGGATTTAAAAATTTGTTTCGCCGAAAGTGATAACAAGCCATATATAGGTCGCACCGGTGTATAGGTCGCAGGTCTTAACCCATAAAAAGGTGCAACCTATACACCGGAAAATACGGTACTCTGATTTATTAACCTTTATTAACAAAACTGTTAGCGTGAGGGTGAGTTTGTCAGTGAGGGAGAGAGAAGTGGCCGCATGAAGTCACAGACTGGGAGAACAAACAGGCATTGCCCAATCAGATTTATTCTAATTTTATATTGTAGGAATGAGTAGTTAAGATGGTTAAGGGAAATGTATTGAAGTAAAAGTACACATTTTATTGAGAAAGTGAAAGTCGCTAAAAATGTAAATAACTAAGTAAAGATACGTCAAAATTCTACTAAAGTACAGTAACAAAGTATTTCTACTTTGTTACATTACACTGCAGGGACGAGCAGAGAAGAAATGCTGCTATGATTATTATCAGCTGCTGTAGAAAGGCACAGATGGCCTGTACTGTTTTTACCTACGTCTGTGACTGTGTGTGTGGTTTTGAAAATACATCAGGAAACTGGACTAGTTTTAATGAAACTATCCGAAGGTAATCATTGGATGAACATCAACCACCTTTTGGAGTGAATTCAAGATGGCTGCCACAGTTAACCGACCTTAGAGGGCACAGAAATAGCCATAACCCAGTCTGTTTTACAAATGCTGAGCTAAAATTTGCTGTAGTGGTAGATGAGGGTGAACCTCATGCTCTGAGCACAGTGTGTTCTCAAAGGTTGACCAAAACAGCTAAAATGTCCTTTCTCAAAATAAGATGATCTTAGTTTACAACTCTGGCAGGAAAGGTGAGCAACAGGTTTTCCTTCAAGGAATGTTCGACCTTTATTCTGTGAATGTTTATGAAGCATTCACACTACTGAGATCCATTTTTCAGCATCTTTCTTGTTCAACAATTTTTGTGCTTTTTCAACCAACTACCGGTACATCAAAACGTTCAGCTCATTCAGGAGAAGGCTGATATGATTTTTGGTATTGGTGCAACTTTAGCTTTTTTAAATATTTAGCTTGTTCTGCCATGTTTTTTCCTCATGGAAAATGAAAAGAGCTCCTTCAGATCTTTACATCTGTTTACAACCTTTTACTGCTCCTTTCACATTTTGTTCTGCTTCACCTTCTTGTAGCTTCAACTGTTTTAGCTAATTTCCGCCATTTCTTTAAGCTGTTTTGTGATCCTGTCAGATTCTTTCTGCTAACTACTGTACAACATTTTTGTGCTTCTTCTAACTTCTTTATGACAATTTAAGCTTGTTGTGCTCCTTTCAGCTTATTTCTGCAAGTTTCAGCTGTCAGCTACTATTTAGCTGTTTTATGCTATTTAAGCATTTTCAGCTAATTCCACATATTTTGCACCCATTTAAACTTTTTCAGCCTAATTCTGCGAAAATGTGCTCACTCCACTTCCTTCTGGTAATTTAAGCTTCTTTCTGCTTCTTAAGCTATCGGTATTTAGCTTTTTTTGTTTTTGTTGCAAATTTCTGCTTTATCCAGATAATTTCCATTTTTTGCTTATTTAAGCTTAATTTGTGAAGCTGTTATTGATTTTACTTGTTTTATTGACATTTAATTCTGTTGCACTTTGTAGCACTTTGAGATTTTCATTAATGAAAAGTGCGTTATAAATTGAATTCATTATTATTATTATTATTGGGCCCAATTGTGCTCTCTCCACTTCTGTCAGGCAATTTAAGCTACTTTCTGTCTTTCCAGCTCCTTTTCAGCTACCGTATTTCTTGTTAATTTGAGTGTTTTTTTAAGCTAATTTCCGCATTTTTGTGCTCATCTCTAATCATTTAAATCAAATTCAGCAAATTCTGTTTTCTTCTGCTAACTTGGGCTTGTTCTTCCATTTTAGCTACATTTCAGCATGTTTTTAGCTCATTTCAACTGTTTTCAGCAAGTTCTTCTGCAATAAGCATTCCCACTGCATTTTTGCAGGAAATACAAGTTCTCTAGTTTCAAATGTTTTCATGAAATCATTAAAAACTAACCAGCTTTTTCTCTCCGAGTGGTTTTCTGCTCAGTCAACTTTAGCCTAACTTCTAATTAAACTGACGTCCAAAAAAATACTGATGGATGTATCAATGCAATCATTGCTGGTTTATTTATTTACCGGTACTCTCATGTACTTACAGCAGTTGTCTAATGTTGCTCCAGTCCACACACATCGTGGGCACTTTGGTGCTACAATGTTCGTGGAATTTGTAGCCACACGTCTGGCAACGGAACCCGTTCAAAAGGAACTTCTGACAAATATCACAGAACGCGAGCTTCAGATACGTCTTCCGAACCTGAAAGTGACAAGGCGTTGTGGATTTATTTATCTGGCAGCAAACGCTCGTGAAGAACAGCAGGCGTTGAGAATTTTGGGGCACTTACAAAATTATGCGTCGTCAACGGAACGTGATCTAAAACCTCCACCAGCAGCTCTTCCCCGATTAAAGAGGTCGAGTCTGTATTCCAGTCCATTCGGGATTTCTTACTGTTGGGAGGAAAAAAATGTAATAAAATGAATAAAATCTATTTTGCGATTTCTTGAGTCTTGGTCAGAAATGTCCAGGAAGCCCACCTCGTCTGTCCTGGATGCAGCTTGAAGACCGCGCAGCACTGAGGCTGCAGCCCGCGCACCTTCAGGGCTTTGATCAGACAGCTGTACAGGGTCATACCTGCTCGCACGTTCACCTGACAGAGGAGCAGAACAACGACAGGTTGACGCACGAGGCTCCACACCAAACACAAGTTCCCCTCCAGGTGGAAACTGACTGACCACAGTGCGCTGGTGGTTTGGGAGGTAGACACGGATCGTGCTGCTGGTCTTCGAGTCTGGCATCTTGCTGTCGTCTGAGGAGCGCCGCTGGCAGGGAAAGCCCTGGACCATGGTAGGAGAAAGACAGGGACCCTCGAAAACAGAGTCCTTCATTCCAAAACCGTTGCTCAGGGTCCTCCAGGCTCCTTGAAGGTGCTCCATTAGTGAAATGAAACGCTCGGGACGGTCTGGAGGGAAACAAAATGCAATCACTTCAACTCTTTTTAAGATGTTTGTCAGACTGTGTGTAAAAAACAAGACTAGAACGCAGCTTTGTTGTAGTTTAACTACAGTATTTTCTGGTGTATAGGTCGCACCTGTGTATAGGTTGCATTGTCCAATGATCACCAATAGATTGGAAAAATCCCTAGATAGGTCGCACCTACGTTTAGCTCTGCTGCAAATGTCTGCCACAGGAGCGCACAGCAAGGCTTTTAAGAAGATTAACACTTAAAAACAATTATTTGTTTGATAAAAATTATAGCAAATATATGTCTGAGCTGAACTTTTCCTTAATAAATGAACGTAATTGTGAAATGAGCTGGATTTAAAATTTGTTTCGCCGAAAGTGATCACAAGCCATGTATAGGTCGCACCTGTGTATAGGTTGCAGGCCTTGAAAAAAACATAAAAAAGTGCGACCTATACACCGGAAAATACGGGTACAAGCATGTTTGGAGGCCCACACGTGGCTTTAATCCAAATCTAAAAATGCTGAAACAACAGTCTTGACTGGAAGACGAACTGCTCCAGCTGGTTTGAGTGGGTCACTGTCACTGATTATTACATTTTGCTCGACACAGAAAAGAAAAGTAGCAAAACAGGAGGTTTGGGTTATGACATAATAAGGTTGGAGTTAATCTGCAGTCAAAGATCAACCCTCAAATCATGCGAGTCAAGCCCGAGATACACTGAAGCAGACTCCGTATACGCGCGTATACGGAGCCGCTGCTACACTCGGCTTTCGTTCTCGCGTAGATTCTCGTGTTTTCGCTCCAAATTCTAACGTCATTTCCTCCGTACCGTCACTTCCGATCGTCACTTCCGCTAGTTTTTCGCTCCAAACGCTCGCGTTCTCCTTGTTGTAATATGAGCAGCTGAGCACGGAGTGCTTTTCCTGCAGCCCACAGCCCACCACAGCCCACCAGGGAATATATAAAACATCGCGCACCCAGGTAGGACCTGAATTCATTCATTTCATTCATCGAGTGAACGGAGGAAGAAGCGGTTACTTGACTTTAGGCAAAAAAACAAAAGAAAAGGCCCGATCAGCGATAAAAAAGAGGAATTTATTTCATTTGTGTAACATACAAAACAGTCCGGCGCCGGGGAAGTTTAGGTCAGACACCGCGCATCGCGTATGCGAATCGCGTATGCGTAGTAAAAAAATACTTTTGCGCGTACTTGCCCTGAGGGGCTACGCGGGGCTACGCTGCGTACGGGGCGTACGTACGCTGCGTATTGGCGTATCGTGAGGACGCTCGAGTGTATCTCGCCCTTAACTGGAGCTAATGCAGCTATTGATGAGCAACACAAACCAGAAAAATAAAGAGAACGTCTGAATAAATTTATTATCAGCACATTAATCTAAAACTTCAAGCCTGCACTGTTTTTAAACCTAAAAGTGGTTTATGAAAAGCAACGCGCTTGGTGTGTGGTATAAAAACTGACATCAACAGCTGAGCAATAAAAAGGTTGACGAACTGAGCTAAGACCAAAATTAATATCACAATATGGATTTTAACTGATTTTCAATATATAGCACAATGTTTTTTTATTGTTCTTTCATTTAACACCAAAACTGAATGTGGTGAACTCACTGAGCAATGACCTCTGACCTTTGTTCCCTCACCAGGGTAAGAATCATGAACGCTTACATCTGGCTTTTCACATAATTTTACCATCAGTCCACCTCCAGAACCAAAACTAAGACGCAGTCTGTCAAACAGAAAGCTCAAGTGCACGAGCTTGGAACAAGAAATGTAGCTCGGGAGTGGAACATGACAACAAACCAGGGCAAAAATTAATTACAATCAAACAAAACCAACGAAAATTTAAGAAAGAAACAGCTGTGATGCATCAGAAGAGCCTGGGAAAATATAGATTTCTAGTCATTAGATGCAGAAGCTAAACAATAAAATTGTTAAAATATATACTCAATATTCGCGGTAGTGACTTTTCACATTATATAAATATCACCTACCCCTAGTTATTACACCTGCACCGAAAAAAAAAAAAATTATTGACAGATTCTGACTTTGTTGTACAGTAATTGCCAAGAAATTGTAAATTGCATGGAACGTATATCCATATTTAACGTGAATAAACAAACACGACAATGAGTTGAATTCAGATATGTACTTCATAATAATAATAATAAAAATAATAAAAGCAATAATAATAATAATAATAATAATAAGCAATAATAATAATAGCAATACAGTAATAATAATATGCTGGTGAAGATTCTCAGTCATCCAGGACATGATAAAATCAGAACAAGCGTTCAATACAAAAACAACTGGACTTGTTTCCAATTTACATAGGTTGGTGCGTGGCATGTCAGCCTGTTTATAACTTCACTGTCACACAGGCTGCTCCTTTGAATTGAAAAAGCCCTTTGGATAGAGGGTGAAACTTTTCTGTAACAAATAAAGTCCAGTTGTTTTTGTATTGAACACTTGTTCTGAATAATAATAGCAATAATAATAATAATAGCAATAATAATAATAATGCTTGGCCACCAAATACAGCCTTTCATCTGCGTGCATCCAATACAAACTGCATGTTATATTGTGCACGCACACAGGTTTTTGTTTAGATTTAACAATCACGTGCAGCTATCCACCCTGCAAAAAAACTTTCTTTGTGTGTGTGTCCTGTACAAAGACCTGCTGAAGCTCGAGGAGATAAATGTGTATTTTTACTGCAGATTCCTGGGCAGAGCTGCTGATTTTTGAGGGAAACAAGCTGGAGAATTTCACGCCATGCTGCTGGATGTGAAATCAAAGTGTCGTGCAAGAAAAATGAGCACCACACAAGCAGGTTGGAGGGTAAAGCTAAATGACAGTAAAGTCGCACTGAGCAGTCTGTGATCTCACTTCCTAAAGTTGGAGAACAATGTCAGCAGGTTAGCATGATCTCTGGCCTGTGTCTTAGCATGCAGAGCCAACAAAAGAGCAGTGACAGTGAAATGTCTGCAGAGACTGCCCTGCTGTTTTTACAGCCGTTAAAACCGTGAAAACGCCTCGAGGCCCGTGCGCGAGCTGCGTGACGGTAAACTGGTAAACTCCACGGCTCTTTTCGTGACGTGCCGCTCACTTTTTTTCCACGAAACTTCCCGCATTTCTTGAACTAAACTTTTAGCTTTTGCTAGCTCGACTCACGGCAGAGCGCCAGGAGCGGCTCGTGTACGTGTAGCTCACCAAGAGAAGGTACAAAAGTTGTGCTCCGCCATAACTTTGGGGAAAAGTGGCGTCAGTGACATCATCCCAACCCGCAACGCGTTCAAAGAAAAGAGGAAAAATGAGCGGAGGCTGAGTAAAGACCTCCGAGCTGGGGCGCGAAGTCCCGATTAATGTGGCTTAAATGCGACACGTGAAGCTCACGGGTGGTTATCTTTGGTTAAAAAACGTGAAAACAGCAGAGGAGACGTTTTTATCCACAGGTTCGAACGTGGTTGCAAAAAATCCGTCTGTCCCTCAAAGTGACACGAAGAGAGATTTCTTCTTCTTCTTCTTCTGTTCACCGCCGCGCGCTTCCAAAGTCCAACAAAGCGCTTTCGAAGCACGACTCCGGTGAAATGCTCGCTCATGCGACGCGGTTCGGATCGATATTCGCTTTTGTTGCTCGGGAGAAGGTGAAGCGGGTCGGTTCCGTGTCCGTGAGTCCGTCCGTCTGACGCCACAGACTGAAACAGGAGCTCGCAGTCATAACAAGACCTGCGAGCATCAGTCACTGCGCAACCATGAGCCCTCCCACTGAAACCACGCTTTGTTAATGGACCCCCGTGAGCCCTCACATACAAAGGTTGAATACATTTAAATGTGGTTTTAAAAGTGTACTTTGTAAAATTAGGCTTTTTGTAGCTTCCGTTAAAGAGCAGATTTGCAGTGAAAAGGTTATTTGTGTACGTGCGCGCCATCTTCTGGCGGAATGCGGGTATTGCAACACGACTGTTGAAAATAAGTATTTTTGTCTTTTTTAAAAAAAAAAACATGTTTTATCAAAAGATTACAAATATTAGCATGGCATGCAGCTGACATTAGCCTAAAAAAAGTCTCATTACAGTTTGTGGACAGAAATGCGTTCACTTTTTCCCCATTTTCTGTTTTTTTCCCACACCCAAAATCATAAAAATGTCTAAATCAAATGTCTTATTCCTCCTCAAAACCTGCCTCTTGTCCGCCTCAGCACCATGGGACACAGAGCCTTTTCTCACTCTGCTCCCCAACTCTGGAACGCTCTTCCCCCAGACATCCATAACATTGACTGCCTTCTGACCTTCAAATCAAAACTCCTCTGTTCAAATTAGCCTTCTCACTTTAATTTCTTGTTATTTTCTTCTTGGTTTAGTGTTTTTATAGCCATTTTGTATTGTTTTATTTTGTGTTTTAAATGTTGTGAAGTGTCCTTGGGTGTCTTGAAAGGCACTAACAAATAAAATGCATTATTATGAATGAAACCAAGTAATAGGTAGATTTTCCCAACTTTTAGAATTGTATTTAATTTTTAAGGAAAAGCACTGAGAAAATCTGGAAATGTCTTTTTCATCCTGTTTTTTTTTTTCTTCCTTCTTTTTTTACCACATTCACTAAAATAAAATGATCTTCCTTTCCAGACTGCTCAGGACTGTAGGAAGCCTGCAGTATTCACGCAGCAAAATTAAACAGGAAAACCTATGAGGACGTTATTGATATTGTTAAAGGGGACCACACATGCAAAATTCACTTTTTAATGTTTTTTTTACTCAACTTTGGGTATGTACTTCATAAAAAAAACAGTCCTAAGGCCAAAGAAATGCACCCAGTGGTTTATTTACTCTAAGTAGATTTATTTGTCTGTGATAGAAACGCTTCGTTTCTCACTTCCTGCGGTTTGTGATGTCACAAACCGCAGCCACAACCCAGAGCCATATAAAGTGAGAGTTCCGACACTCCCATAGACTCCCATTGTAAGAATGGAATGCGGAAGTCACGTGGGTCATGGAGGGGGCGATTTGTTCCATGGCTCTGATACAGCTCTGGTTACAGTCTGAAGCTGCCTGCAGTAGCGCTCTGTCGCCGCCAGAGGGCGCAGCTCCACAAGGTTTCCATAGCCGTTGTTTGGAACGATTGACCGCCTGTCGGCGAGATCAAAGCGTGTCGGAACTCTCTATATATACGGCTCTGCCACAACCCACACCAAACCTGAGTCCAGCCCCTCACCTAGCAACCCCTGGTGTAGCTCAACCCACTTCAGTATAAAAGACATCACGGTTGCCGAGCAGTTTAGGAGCTGAACCGGCGGTAATTTATGTATTCATTCATTTATTTAGCCCCCGGGGGGCTAGGGGCTTGCCCTGCTCCAGCCACGCAGCACATCTTGAGTAAAACCAGAATGTTTTATTACCTTGTTTGAACTCTGTCTCGTTGAAACTGTGCACACACACACTCTCGCGGGGCGACAGTCTGAAACGTACAAGCACCACTGATCGATATACTTTTCAGATTAGCAATTTATTTATTTTAAGAATACTTTTCACTTCATCAAAATCTAATCAAAACTCCAGCGTTCTAAAAGTAGGTGGTTGTATTTGTTTCTTATACGATGAAGGACTGCTTTTGCTCAACTGCCAGGTGGGTCTGGGAGATAAAGAGCTCGTTTGGCACCCAAAGGTTTATTTCCTGGCCACGGCATATTTTTTCTTTTTTTTTTTTAAGCCTTTTGTTTTGGAGAGATCGGGGTGAGACTAGATATATACATCTACATAATAATACTCTGATGCATGCTCAATAATCCAGGTAGAAAAATCTAAAAAAGGTAAGTCTGGTCCTCTGGACATTCAAAAAATAAAACAAAACAAAGCAAAAAAAAAAAATGTAGAAACGTTTCGTCTTTCGTCCGAAAGACTTCCTCAGTCTGAGTTGCTGTGTTCAGCTCAGTCTTATAAATAGCACCCTCCCACAGTGTTGCACAACCAGTTGGCTGATGACAGCCTGAAACCAGCTGCTCACATGATCAAGGAGGGCCATCAGCCTAACAATGGATCATTAGCACCCTGATGGTTGTTTGCTATTCACAGAGGGCTGAGTGATACTGGCAATCACAGCATTGTAAGAGGGAGACAGTTTGTGTCAACATAATCAGGTCAGGACTCTGTGGTCTACACTCATCTCCAGGCCAGCGGTCACTCTTTCAAGGATGAAGATGTTCACATCCTTGATAGAGAGGAACGATGGTTTGAGAGAGGAGTAACCCAGCCAGCATGCATAGTTGGGCCCCACATGGGGTTATTGTGGGCTACTTGGGTAACGAGTGGGCATGGGATTTATCTGGGCTAACTGCATGAGACCCATATGGTTATCCCATAAAGGAACCCATTTTGTTGGCCCTGTTGGGCTAAATATATGGGTCCTATACAGCATTAATGTGGGCTAACTGGCAATGGGACAGAAATGGGCTATTTTACATGGGACCCATGTGGTTTTAGTATAATGGGCCCAGCATGGGAAGCCCATGTGGGCAGACTGCATTTACCCCAAGTGGTATAAGAGTGGGCTGACCTTACATGGGTTGAACCTGGGCATGAATATAAAGGTCCCAGTTCGTTTTTATGTGGGTTAACTGCGAATGGGACAGAAATGGGCATTATTATATGGGACCCATGTGGTTTTAATATAATGGGCCCAGCATGGGAAGCCCTTATGGGCCAACTGTATTTACCCCAAGTGAGCTAAATGTGGGATGACCTTACATGGCTTCAACCTGGGCATGTATATATAGGTCCCAGTTCATTTGTATGTGGGCTAACTGGGAATGGGACAGAAATGGGCAATACTATATGGGACCCATGTGGTTTCGGTATAATGGGCCCAGCATGGGAAGCACATGTGGGCTAACTGTATTTACCCCAATTGGGATAAGTGTGGGCTGACCTTACATGGGTTGAACCTGGGCATAGATATATAGGCCCCAGTTCAATTTTATTTGGGCTAACTGGGAATGGGACAGATATGTGAATCAGTATATGGGACCCATGTGATTTTAGTATAATGTGCCCAGCATGGGAAGCCCATGTGGGCTAACTGTATTTATCCCAAGTGGTATAAATGTGGGATCACCTTACATGGGTTCAACCTGGGCATGGATATATAGGGCCCAGTACATTTTTATGTGGGCTAACTGGGAATGGGACAGAAATGGGCATCATTATATGGGACCCATGTGGTTTTAGTATAATGGGCACAATATGGGAAGCCCATGTGTGCTAACTATATTGACCCCAAGTGGGATAAGTGTCGGATGACCTTACATGGGTTCAGCCTTGGCATGGATATATAGACCCCAGTTCATTTTTATGTGGGCTAACTGGGAATGGGACAGAAATGGGCAATACTATATGGGACCCATGTGGTTTCGGTATAATGGGCCCAGCATGGGAAGCCCATGTGGGCTAATTGTATTTATCCCAAGTGGTATAAATGTGGGATCACCTTTCATGGGTTCAACCTGGGCATGGATATATAGGGCCCAGTACATTTTTATGTGGGCTAACTGGGAATGGGACAGAAATGGGCATCATTATATGGGACCCATGTGGTTTTAGTATAATGGTCACAGTATGAGAAGCCCATATGTGCTAACTGTATTGACCCCAAGTGGGATAAGTGTCAGATGACCTTACATGGGTTCAGCCTTGGCATGGATATATAGGCCCCAGTTCATTTTTATGTGGGCTAACTGGGAATGGGACAGAAATGGGCATTATTATATGGGACCCATGTGGTTTTAGTATAATGGGTCCATCATGGGAAGCCCTTATGGGCTAACTGTATTTACCCCCATTGGGATAAGTGTGGGCTGACCTTACATGGGTTGAACCTGGGCATAGATATATTGGCCCCAGTTGAATTTTATTTGGGCTAACTGGGAATGGGACAGATATGCGCATCTGTATATGGGACCCATGTGATTTTAGTATAATGTGCCCAGCATGGGAAGCCCATGAGGGCTAACTGTATTTATCCCAAGTGGTATAAATGTGGGATCACCTTACATGGGTTTAACCTGAGCATGGATATATAGGAACCAGTACATTTTTATGTGGGCTAACTGGCAATGGGACAGAAATGGGCAATTTATATGGGACCCATGTGGTACATGCATACTCATCCACCCGGTCTCTACGGTCACAGAACAGTCATCTACTTCACATTCCGAGAACCAAATTAAGGACCATGGGAGACCGGGCTTTCAGTGTGGCTGCCCCCCGCCTGTGGAACTCTCTTCCTGACTGCCTAAGAGCTCCACAGTCACTGGTTGACTTTAAGAGCGGCTTGAAGACCTTTCTTTTTAACCAAGCATACTCTGCCTCCTCATGATTCTATCTTTGATCTTAGTTGATACTGTTATTGATTTTATTTGTTTTATTACTTGTTTTATTGACATTTAATTCTGTTGCACTTTGTAGCACTTTGAGATTTTCATTAATGAAAAGTGCGTTATAAATTGAATTCATTATTATTATTATTATTAGTAGTAGTAGTAGTAGTATAATGGGCCCTGCATGGGAAGCCCATGTGGGCAGACTGTATTTACCCCAAGTGGTATAAGAGTGGGTTGACCTTTCATGGGTTGAACCTAGGCATGAATGTATAGGTCCCAGTTCGTGTTTATGTGGGATAACTGCGAATTGGACAGAAATGGACATTATTATATGGGACCCATGTGGTTTTAGTATAATGGCCCCAGCATGGGAAGCCCTTATGAGCTAACTTTATTTACCCCAAGTGGGCTAAATGTGGGATGACCTTACATGGCTTCAACTTGGGCATGCATATATAGGCCCAGTTCATTTTTATGTGGGCTAACTGGGAATGGGACAGAAATGGGCAATATTATATGGGACCCATGTGGTTTTGGTATAATGGGTCCAGCATGGGAAGCACATGTGGGCTAACTGTATTTACCCCAACTGGGATAAGTGTGGGCTGACCTTACATGGGTTGAACCTGGGCAAAGATATATTGGTCCCAGTTCGTGTTTATGTGGGATAACTTCGAATGGGAAAGACATGGACATTATTATATGGGACCCATGTGGTTTTAGTATAATGGCCCCAGCATGGGAAGCCCTTATGGGCTAACTGTATTTAACCCAAGTGGGCTAAGAGTGGGCTGACCTTACATGGGTTGAACCTGGGCATGAATGTAGAGGTCCCAGTCGTGTTTATGTGGGATAAGTGCGAATGGGACAGAAATGGACATTATTATATGGGACCCATGTGGTTTTAGTATAATGGGTCCAGGATGGGAAGCCCTTATGGGCTAACTGTATTTACCCCAAGTGGGCTAAATGTGGGATGACCTTACATGGCTTCAACCTGGGCATGTATATATAGGCCCCAGTTCATTTTTATGTGGGCTAACTGGGAATGGGACAGAAATGGGCAATATTATATGGGACCCATGTGGTTTCGGTATAATGGGTCCAGCATGGGAAGCACATGTGGGCTAACTGTATTTACCCCAATTGGGCTAAATGTGGGATGACCTTACATGGCTTCAACCTGGGCATGTATATATAGGCCCCAGCTCATTTTTACGTGGGCTAACTGGGAATGGGACAGATATGTCCAGTCCTCACATCCTTCTACAGGTGTGCAGTGGAGAGCATCCTGTGCTCCAGCATCAATGTGTGGCATGGAGGTTGCACAGCTGCAGAAAGAAAAGCTTTGCAGAGAGAGGGGAAGGCTGCACAGAAGTCTGCTGGAGTCAGTCTCCCCACCATCACAGACATTTACACTTCGAGATGCAGGAAAAAAGCCACCTGCATCATGAAAGACCCCACTCACCCAGCACACACACTCTTTGCCCCACTCCCCTCAGGACGGAGGTTGAGGAGCATCAAATGTAGAACCACTAGACTGAGGAACAGCTTCTACCCTGAGGTAGCCTGGCTAAAACCAGACCCTTGTCCTTCACTTCGCTTTGTCCTAGTACAAAGCGAAGTGAAGGACAAGGGTCTGGTTTTAACCAGGCTAACCCTGAGGCTGTTAGACTCATGAATAAATAAATAATAAGAATAATCACTGTGAAATATCACATCATGCTGATGCTGATCTGTTTTCTTGTTGCTGTGTTCATCTGTGACCATCTGCTCATAAAGACTCATGTTCGTGCTGCTGTTTGTAATGACGTTTTTCTATTACTCTAGGGCTTAGTGTATTTCTAGTTGGATGTTTTTCTTAGTTCATATCCTAGATGTTATTACAGTTTTTCTCTTACATTTTGTTGTTGGATGTAACTGGGACCCTGTGTACATAATCTCATTTCATCACATGTACTACATGCGGTGCAAATGACAATAAAGACTCTCTGACTCTGACTCTGATGTGCATCAGTACATAGGACCCATGTGATTTTAGTATAATGTGCCCAGCATGGGAAGCCCATGTGGGCTAACTGTATTCATCCCAAGTGGTATAAATGTGGGATCAACAGATACAGATTTAAACTATGCATTGAATTTACATTTATAAATTCAATGTATAGTTTAAATCTGTATCTGTTGATCAAAACCAACAAGAATTAAAACTCATAGTGCCACAATCAAAAACGAAACAAAAAAACGGGGAGTGAACTGTGTTGATTTCCCATCATGCTTAGCGGTATATTAGTGTTCAATTATAGTTTAAATCTGTATCTGTTGATCAAAGCCAACAAGAAATACAACTCATAGTGCCACAATCAAAAAGGAAACTAAAAAACGGGGAGTGCTGTGTTGATTTCCCATAATGTTTAGCAGTATTTTAGTGTTCCGGGCTGCACCATGAGTCAGAAGGACATCTGTGTTACAGAAGTGCCTCTTGTTAAAGTTTGGGTATTACTTGTTGTGAGGCCCAGTGTGTCTTCTTTGGGTTTAACTCACACAATGTTAAGACAGAAGTCATATGCTACGTCCAGACCAAACGCATCTTGCGCCTCTCAGATGCGCCTGACGTGCTGGGTTGGCTGCATGTCAACAGATGTCTGTTCACATCGAACGCATCTGATGACACGCAGTGAGGAGGAGGAGCGTTCATGGTCCTTTTCCGGTTGGGTTTGTTTTCTTCCGGTCTATGAAAAATGGCGGACGTAGTACGAAGAATTGCTCTGGTGTACCTAATGAACAAAGCAGCAGCACGCAGACGCCGTGCACAACGCCGATACTGGATCCACCCTACTATACAGAGGCGGCTGCAGTTTGGTGAATTTCACCACCTGATCCAGGAGCTGCGCGCAGACGAGCATCGCTTTCAGCGGTATTTCCGTCTCACACTAGCCCAGTTCGACGACCTGCTGTCCCGCGTAGGTGGCCGCATCACCCAGCAAGACACCAACTACAGGCGCGCAATTTCAGCAGAAGAACGGCTGTCCATCTGCCTCAGGTTCGAATAATATCAAACAACACTGATAAAGATATAATTCACCCGAAAGGGGTTAGCAGTATGCCACAGTATTTAGGTGACTACCCCAAAAATAAACCAATAATACAACAGAAGTGCCTAACCAGTATAGTCAGAAGTCAGTGTATGTGTGTAACAAGACTGGTGCAAAAACTGGTGCAAAAACTCCAAATAATGTATTTGCTCAGTCAACTCAGTCCATCCATGTATACATATGGATATGTAGTGTACATATACACAGTCCAAAATGCATATACTAAATCTGTAAACTATATGCATGCATGTATGTATGTTTGTGTTGACATATACATACATATTCGCAACTACATACGTACATAGACCGCTGTTTATATACATATAACATTACATATTTGTGTGTACACATACCCACATGAATTAAAAAATACACATATACATATATAAATATGTCTGCGTGTGTATGTGTTGGTGTATGTATACACACACACACACACACATATATATATACATAAATATATATATATACAGTGTATATATAAATATACAGTGTATATATAAATATATATATACTATATTTATATAAATATATATATTTCTATATATACTGTATAAATATATACATATTTATACAATGCCACATATACAAACATACATAGAGTCAAAAATACATAAACAGAAATGCATACAGCAGTTGAATGTGTTCAAACAATACAAAAATGACTGTGTAGTGCTGTCTTCAATATTGTGCTTACACCTTTGTCGTTTCAAATGCAGGTTCATGGCAACTGGGGACTCGTACCGGACAATCGCTGGAAGCTTCCGGGTGGGTGTTTCCACCGTTTCAATGATCATCCCGGATGTGGCCTCTGCTATCTGGGACTGCTTAGTGGAGGAGTTCATGGCCGTGCCTGGAGTGGATGAGTGGAGGTCAATTGCAGCTGAGTTTGAGGAACTTTGGAACTTTCCCCTGTGCTGCGGTGCTGTGGATGGCAAACACATCAAGATAACAGCACCCCCCAACTCAGGCTCCCTGTTTTTTAATTACAAGGGAACACACTCCCTGGTTCTTCTGGCTGTGGTAGATGCAAGGTATAGGTTTCGCATCGTTGATGTTGGTGGATATGGCAGGACAAGCGACGGCGGGATCTTTGCCAACTCCGCTTTTGGCCAGGCCTTGATTGGAGGCACGTTAAACCTGCCCCCTGACAGCTGTCTGCCTGAAGCAGACCACAGAGGACCCCAGCCCTACGTGTTCGTCGCTGATGAGGCCTTTCCACTGCGCAGGGATGTGATGAGGCCTTTTCCTGGACGCGGTGGCCTTACCAGAGAGCAACGTGTCTTCAATTACAGACTGTCACGTGCACGTCTCGTTGTAGAAGATGCATTTGGGACCTGGTCAGGCCAGTGGAGAATGTTCCGCCGCGAGCTGAACATTGCTGTCAGAGTGGTGGAGTCCTGTGTTAAAGCCACCTGTGTTCTCCACAACTTCATGAGGGCAAGTGGACGGCCGGCAACATGTGGTACTGAGGTATACCTTGAAGGCGTTAGGAGAATGGGAGGGAACTTTCCGGGCAGAGCTGCAACCAACACCAGGGATGCTTTCATGGCGTACTTTTCTACTGAGGGGGCGGTGTCTTGGCAGCCTACTGAATAATCATGTAACGGCTCTTGTAGGAGCCGCACACAAACCATAAAGGGTGCAAAACCATTTTTACATGTTTGTTTATATTGAGTTTAATTATGTGCATGTACTGTTTGCACACAGGTGTAGCTTCTGTAGGTCGCTGTTCGATTTGAGCTGTTGCACATATGTGTTTTGTCTTTGCTGAAACAAATGATTAAACAACACCCCAAAAATTCAATTGTTCCTGGCTGGCTGCACATCTGTAAAGAAATGTATGTTTGTCTTATTAGTGCTACTTATTTTTACAGCTGACATCTGCAGTTATAATTACAACGACAACTTTATAGTTACATTGTTAATGAAAAGTATGTGAGGCTGTGAAATCAAAGACACTGTTATTACTACAAACTGTGTTGTATCTATATGCTGTGTTGTATCTATATGCAGCCATGGCTGACAGCTGAGGTTCACAGACTCCTGAAAGCCAGGAATGCTGCCTTCAAAGCGGGAGATCAGGTGGGCCTGAGGGCAGCCAGAAACAACCTGGACCGGGGCATCAGAAAGGCAAAGAAGCAGTATTCTGGGAAAATAGCTCACCGTTTCAAGGACAGCAGGGATACACGCAGTCTGTGGCAGGGAATACAGACCATCACAAACTACAAACCACCCCCCCAGACCTGTGACAGCTCAGCCTCTGCGCTGAATGAACTGAATGAGTTCTTTGCTCGGTTCGAGGCAAGTAACAGCACACCAGCACATAAACTCCCCCCCTCTCCTGATGGCCAGGTGCTGACGCTGTCCTCAGACAGCGTAAGGCGATCATTCATCAAGATTAACGCCCGGAAGGCCTCTGGTCCTGACAACATACCTGGTCGTGTGCTGAAGGACTGTGCAGGGGAACTCGCAGCGGTCTTCACGGACATCTTTAACATCTCACTGAGCCAGGCCATCGTCCCCACCTGTTTCAAAGCCACCACCATCATCCCTGTCCCAAAGAAGGCAACGCCCGCATGCCTCAATGACTATCGCCCAGTAGCACTCACCCCCATCCTGATGAAGTGCTTTGAACGGCTAGTCATGAAAAGCATCACATCTGTCCTCCCTGACTCCCTGGATCCCTTCCAATTTGCATACCGACCTAATCGCTCAACCGACGATGCCATCTCCTCTGCCCTTCACACAGCTCTCACACATCTGGACACGAAGGACTCCTATGTTAGAATGTTGTTCATCGACTTCAGCTCGGCATTTAACACCATCATCCCCCAACAGCTCATCCATAAACTGGACAGTCTGGGGCTGAACACCTCAATGTGTAACTGGCTGCTAGACTTCCTGACCGGGAGACCACAGACAGTACGGATCGGGAGTAACACATCTAGCACCATCACATTGAACACAGGGGCCCCACAAGGATGTGTGCTGAGCCCCCTTCTATTCACCCTGCTAACACATGACTGCACACCATCGTACAGCTCCAACCACTTCATCAAGTTTGCGGATGACACAACAGTGGTAGGTCTCATCAGCAACAACGATGAGACGGACTACAGGAACGAGGTGAGCCGCCTGGCCTTGTGGTGCGGACACAACAATCTCACTCTCAACGTGGAGAAGACAAAGGAGATTGTTGTGGACTTCAGGAAGAGGGATGCCCAACATCCTCCTCTGACCATCAACAGCACCGCAGTGGAGAGAGTGGACAGCACCAAGTTCCTGGGAGTGCACGTCTCAAAGGACCTGTCCTGGAGCAGGAACACTGCAGCACTGGCAAAGAAGGCTCACCAGCGTCTCTACTTTCTCCGCAAGCTGAAAAGGGCTGGAGCTTCAACCCCCATCATGAGCACCTTCTACAGAGGTGCCATAGAAAGTGTCCTGACCAGCTGCATCACTGTGTGGTTTGGTGCATGTACTGCATCCTGCCGCAAGAGCCTCCAGCGCATTGTGAGAGCAGCTGAGAAGATCGTGGGCACCTCCTTGCCCTCACTGCAGGACTTACACAGCAAACGCCTCACTCGGAAAGCCCACCGCATGGCAGGTGATCCCACACACCCACTACACAGCTGCTTCAGACTGCTGCCATCAGGAAGGAGACTGAGGAGTCTCCAGGCTCGAACCAGCAGACTGAGAGACAGCTCTGTTCATCAGGCAGTCAGAATGCTAAACACTCTGCCTGCTCTGCCTCCCCTCCCATTTGAACTGCCTTAACACTAAAACTTTCTCACATACTATCACTCAACACAAAGTTTTTAACACTAGACTCTGTGTCACCAAACGGGTTTTCACTAAACTCTCGGTCATGTGCTCATACAGTTTGCACTACTTCTCATACTTGCACTAATGTCTGTATTACATCACTGCCTATAATCATAATACTGTTTACATTCTCTGTTTACATTTATTAATACTGTTTACTTTTATTACTACTGCTTACATGTAATTACTACTGTTTACATTTATTTACACTACTCTAATATCTACACCACTGCTGGTACATATACAGTGTGCTCTGAACGGTCTTATTTAGGGATGCCCAATGTGCCTTACTGCATATGCCACTTTTTGCCTCTACAACAACATCAACTACTACCTCATACATATACTGTGTACATTGACTCATACGCTGCTTTGCCACTTTGCAAATGTCAATGCTAGAAACCTTTAGTTTATTTTAGTTATACTTTTTATACTCTTTTTTTATACTAGTATGCAAAAACTCAGGACAGTATTATGTTCATTAAATGTTTAATGTTTTAGTTTTAGAGTTGGTGTAAATTTTCATACTCTTATACCACTATGCAAAAAACTCAGGACAGTGTTAGTTTTACTATTTTATGCTTATGTCTATTATTATATGTTTCAGTGTTTCAATGTTTAGATGTTTACTGTTGCACCGAGGGACTGAGAGAAACGCAATTTCGGTCCTGTGTATGTCCTGCACTGTACATATTGCAGATCTGACAATAAAGTTGACTTTGACTTTGACTTTGACTTTATTATGTAATAACAGCAATCTACCTATGACAGGATTCATCTATTTGCATATTGTTTAGTGCTGATTTGACGAAGGAAAGGAACACATCTTTAGTATTGAGAGATTTAATACAAAATAAAGATAAAACGTACAGAAGCATACATTGAGTATTTAACATTTTGAAACAAGAACAATGAACAAACTGGTTAGGAGTCACAAAATATGTATGCTAATAACGCTAAAAGTATAGGATGAGACAGTGTTCACATGTCATGTGTTTCACTGGATGACTGTGTAGAACTGTGCAATTCCAGAGTGACTTCCATATTATCATAAAGGAACTTGTACAGTTGTAATTTCACGTACTCCTTTTTGTTCTCTGGCACCCTCAATAGGAGTGGGTACAGCCCTAACAAGTAGTTCTGGTCAGGGGTCAAGGATGGGGGTGAAGAGGTACTGGTTGACTGCATCATGTCCAGCAGACTCTGTTCAAACGTGGTAGGCTGCGGAGTTGGCGTCCTGGTACGTGGTCTCTTCAGATGTGGCCGTGCTAGAAATAATATGGATATTTAGGTTTTATGTTATAATGTGCACAAGTACGCACGCACACGTACAACAAGATGTATGTGGATGGGTACTGTATTTACAAATATTTAAACACGTGACTGTGTGTAGTTTAATGATGCAATACACACCGGATCGTATATCAGATGAAGGTCCAGCCTGGTTCGATGACGGCGTGGAGCTCCTTGGTTCGGGGGATGTGGTGCATGGAGCAGGATCTGTACATGTAATGATAATTACTACAGAATGCAGTAACAAGAACAGGGCAGAGAGGACTATACTGACCAATTGCAGACAGATGACATTCGTCACCAACAACCGTTTCATCTTCCTGGTCATGTTGTCCAGCGGCCGGCTCATCTTGGTCCTGCTCCTCCTCCTCGGACCTGGTTGGTATGTTGCTGCTGGTGTCTCTGGGCGTCACGAAGGGACGCAGGAATGACAGCACCGCCATATACTTCCACTTCGTCGTGGACTCTGCTCCAGCACCGCTCCTCTGTCTGTCCCTCTCTCTCTTGGCCTCTTTGGCATATGTGTCACGCAACGTCTTCCATCTTTTTCGGCATACATCATCTGAGGAAAAGCATTAAAATATGTTGGCTGTTACACAAACTACGTTTTGCACAAATAGAGCTACTTCTCAGTTTTGCATATTTTAGTTACTACTTTTCCCACTACTGTATATGATTTGAAGACATTATAATTCATTTTTTGTTTTAATGTTGTTTCAGCACTGTGTTTTGGATTTTGTCTGCTGTTTTCCAGATTTCAGCTTCAGCACCTCCTTTGCTGTACTGTTTACCTATGTTTGGAGGCTATTCTGTGCTTGTGTCTAGCTGGTGTTTTGCAGCTAGTTTTAACATTTTGTGCTCTCTGCCAGTGCCAACAACCTTCAGCAGTCATTCAACACTGCAGCTGCTAGACAAGGCTGAACTTGTAATAACACAGGAATATTGTACAACATTGTGGAAACTTACCAGGAAATCCGACCTCCTCACTTATCTTTCTCCATGCAATGTCCTTCCTATGTCGGTCCCGGTAGAAAGGACTGGCCTGGTCATATATTACTGGGTTTCCACACACTGCCACAATCAGTTTCTCCTCCATTTTGCGCGGTTTTTTTTCGTCCGTTCTTCAATACGTCACGTGGTGCCCACCTACTTCCGTCCCGTCGTCGTCGCGTCATCACACAGCAGAGTCACCTCCCGATTGGTTGCTGCTAAGCTGCGAGCTACCGAAGTAGGTGAAAGTTTATTTAAATGATCTCCGACAGTCACTGCTCGGAGGCGACGCGGACGCGGAAAACATTTGCCGCTCACTACCGCGCTGCCTGGACTGCTGTAGATGCGCCGCGTCACGCTTCGCTGCTCAGAGTTGCGCGGCCACATAGACTTCAATGTAAAGTGGCTGCTTCGGCTGCTCGAGATGCGTTTGGTCTGGACGTAGCAATAGAGTATGGTGCAATATATGTGCTCTCTGACATACTTCAAGGATCAGAAATATCGGTAGGTTGCATCGGAAAATCTGATATGTAATTTATGCTGGTAAGAACACACGTGGGTCTTTTATGGGCCTCATGAAAGTTAACCATCTGGGTCCCACTGAAAACCCAGTTAGTGCCTTAAAAATGTATGGGCAAACCCATGTGGGGCCACCATGGAAACCGTGGACAAACCCACTTATTACCCATATTTTTAGCCCAGTTGGGACCCAGTTTAGTCCCAGGTAGATATTCTTCAAGGCACACACATGGGTTTTACATGGGCCTCATATAAGTTAACCATCTGGGAACCACTGAAAGCCCAGTCAGGGCCCATTAAAGTCTATCTGGGCAAACCCATGTGGGGCCACCATGGAAACCGTGGACAAACCCACTTATTACCCATATTTTTAGCCCAGTTGGGACCCAGTTTAGTCCCAGGTAGATATTCTTCAAGGCACACACATGGGTTTTACATGGGCCTCATATAAGTTAACCATCTGGGAACCACTGAAAGCCCAGTCAGGGCCCATTAAAGTCTATCTGGGCAAACCCATGTGGGGCCACCATGGAAACTGTGGACAAACCCACTTATTACCCATATTTTTAGCCCAGTTGGGACCCAGTTTAGTCCCAGGTAGATATTCTTCAAGGCACACATATGGGTTTTACATGGGTCTCAATTAAGTTAAACATCTGGGTCCCACTAAAAACCCAGTCAGGGCCCATTAAAATCTATCTGGGCAAACCCATGTGGGGCCACCATGGAAACCGTGGACAAACCCACTTATTACCCATATTTTAGCCCAGTAGGGACCCAGTTTAGTCCCAGGTAGATATTCTTCACGGCACACACATGGGTTTTACATGGGTCTCATTTGAGTTAAACATGTGGGTCCCACTGAAAACCCAGTCAGGGCCCATTAAAATCTATCTGGGCAAACCCATGTGGGGCCACCATGGAAACCGTGGACAAAACCTTTTGGGACCCATGTTTTTTGCACATACCATATGGGGCCCACCTGTGCATGCTGGCTGGGAAAGGAGGCCATCTTTGTGAAAAGAAACCGTCCATCATTAAACAGGGGTGGAGACCTCCGGGTTCAACTGTCTCCCTCTTACAATGCTGTGATTGCCAGTATGCCTCCACCCCTGTTTAATGATGGACGGTTTCTTTTCACAAAGATGGCCTCCTTTTCTCCTCTCTCAAACCATCGTTCCTCTCTATCAAGGATGTGAACATCTTCATCCTTGAAAGAGTGACCTCTGACCTGGAGATGAGTGTAGACCGCAGAGTCCTGACCTGATGATGTTGATCTTCTGTGCTGGGCCATCCTTTTGGCCAGTGGCTGTTTAGTTTCCCCGATATAAGACTGATCACAGCCCTCCTGACACTGAACAGCATACACAATATTACTCTGTTTGTGCCGGGGGACTGGATCTTTGGGATGAACCAGTCTTTGCCGTAATGTATTTTGGGGTTTAAAAGCCACTGGGACGTTGTGTTTAGAGAATAAACGTCTCAATGTCTCTGAAACTCCCGCAACATACGGAATGACCACTGGTCTGGGTCTGGGTTCCTTCTTTTCACCTGATGGCTGGCTGGAGTCCTGTTTGGGTTTCTTCTCTGCTTTCAGGAAGGCCCAGTTACGCCAAAATACACTACATGCGGTCCGCTCCGCTCCGCAGGTCGCAGCTGAGCGTCTCAAACTCCAATTTCCACTTCCTCCGCTCAGCTCAGGTCCGCCTGCATGCGCCGCTCCTAGACGCATGCGCGGGATTTGCGGGATCGCGCGATAAATCAAGTGATAAATAAGTAAGTCAGAACAAAACAATTCATTCGGTGGAAGAAGGAGAACAACAGTAGAGACTGCTGCCTTGATCTTCTCTCGTAAATGAGCGACAGGACATGGTTTGAGCAACAGGAAGTGAGGTATTACATTTTCAGAATAAAATACTTTATTTATTTATTTATTTCTTGTATTGCGTTTGTAGGCGTAGTCATAAATGATAGTTTGACAGCATTTTTGTACAAATAAATCCGTATAGAGCTAGGATTAGTCCGCCCGTGGTGATTTTATTTTGTAAATACGGAAGTTGTGCTCGTTCCTTTTCCTGTTGGTGCGACGTAATCTTCAAAAGTTGACTCCGGCACAGCTCCGGCGTCCGGCAGAAATAGAAAAATTTCTAATTTTGACGGACTGCCGTCCGCTCTCCGCAGCTCGCCGCCGCCGTGCGGAGCCAGTGTAAATTCTGTCATTGATTATAATGGGTGCGTATTTGCTGCGGAGGTCGGACCGGAGCGGGGCGGAGCCGTAACGCGTGTACTGTAGTGTATTTTTGGCGTTAGGATATCCACATTTCCCTAGAGCCTGTTTTGTGTGTGATTTCTCCTTCTGTCTGGCTCCTAAGTTAGTGGGGACGCTGTCTGCTCTGTGATACAGAGTCTTGATGACTCCTAACTTGTGCTCCAGAGGGTACCGAACTGAGGTTCAAACTGAGGTGAAAACTAAGGTGTACCGCAAACCCACCCACACAGACCAGTATTTACAGTTTAACTCCCATCACCCTCTGGAGCACAATGCTGTGATTGCCAGTATCACTCAGCCCTCTGTGAATAGCAAACAACCATCAGGGTGCTAATGATCCATTGTTAGGCTGATGGCCCTCCTTGATCATGTGAGCAGCTGGTTTCAGGCTGTCATCAGCCAACTGGTTGTGTAACACTGTGAGAGGGTGCTATTTATAAGACTGAGCTGAACACAGCAACTCAGACTGAGGAAGTCTTTCGGACGAAAGACGAAACGTTTCTACATTTTTTTTTTGCTTTGTTTTGTTTTATTTTTTGAATGTCCAGAGGACCAGACTTAGCTTTTTTAGATACATAATAATACTTTATAATTGTTATTTTTACGTTTTAGTTCAATTTTTAGTGTATTAGCGATCGCTCCCAACGCGCATCCGGCAGAAATAAAACGAGCAGACTGCCGGCGAAGGGACCATCTACGGTTGGGAGCTGCTGGGAGCTGCTGGCTTTTGAGGGCCGTGTGGGTCCGGTCAGAGGTTGCCTCATACGGATAAATTAACTGGAAACACTCTGTGAACTTTGTGTGTGTCTGGATTGGATGTACAGCCGCGGATCGAAGCGCCGCATGCAACTAGCGGAGCTACGCGGGCTGTTTGTTGCCAAAGGAGGAGGAACGAGCTATTTTTAGCCTCTGATTCAGGCTAAAGGGAGCAGCTAATGGCGGCGCGCACAGACAGCTTTCGGTAAGTTATCTTAAAGGTATTGTGACATGATTTTGTAAATTTGAATATTTGTCAGAACATATATATCTTATATCATTGAGCTCTGGTCGTTTTTGCATAATAAATTATAAATATATTAAATTTTTATTCCAAGTTATGGTAGTTTTTTTCTCTGGGATACGCCCCTAAAAATCTGCGCATTTCCGCAAAACGTCATCTTGACGTGACAACGGGAAGGCACGCTCCAACGTGCATTTAAATAATAATGGCGGAGCATGTCCTATCGCGTCTGAGATATCATTTTGAGACAGTAAATCTTCCAAAACTCTCATTAATAAACACTCCCTGAATAAAAAAATTACAGATGTTACCTGATGGCGCAGACATAATTTAAAAATACATACATAGCAACGTGTTTGCTCCGGGCTCTCGGCTAATTTTTTTTAGAAGCTATCTTGGCTAACAAGAGTCCCTGACACCGGTCACGTCTGAGATATATCATTTTAAGACAGTAAATCTTCCAAAACTCTCATTAATAAACCCTCCCCGAATAAAAAGAAACGAGATGTTACCTGATGGCGCAGACATAATTTAAAAATACATACATAGCAACGTGTTTGCTCCGGGCTCTCGGCTAATGTTTGTTAGCTGCTATCTCGGCTTATTACCGGTCGCGTCAGCGATATATCATTTTAAGACAGTAAATCATCCAAAACTCTCATTAATATCCCTCCCCGAATAAAAAGAAACTACAGATGTTACCTGATCGCGCTGACATAATTTAAAAATACATAAATAGCAACGTGGCCTGTATCTCGGCTAGTGTGTTAGCTGCATCTCGGCTTATTACCGGTCGCGTCAGCGATATATCATTTTAAGACAGTAAATCATCTAAAACTCTCATTAATATCCCTCCCCGAATAAAAAGAAACTACAGATGTTACCTGATCGCGCTGACATAATTTAAAAATACATAAATAGCAACGTGGCCTGTATCTCGGCTAGTGTGTTAGCTGCATCTCGGCTTATTACCGGTCGCGTCAGCGATATATCATTTTAAGACAGTAAATCATCCAAAACTCTCATTAATAGACTCTCCCCGAATAAAAAGAAACTACAGATGTTACCTGATCGCGCAGACATAATTTAAAAATACATCATTAGCAACGTGTTTGCTCCGGGCTCTCGGCTAATGTTTGTTAGCTGCTATCTCGGCTTATTACCGGTCGCGTCAGCGATATATCATTTTAAGACAGTAAATCATCCAAAACTCTCATTAATATCCCTCCCCGAATAAAAAGAAACTACAGATGTTACCTGATCA
>JBBPBX010017550.1:0-17795 GCA_038048925.1 Garcialebias charrua
TGTACCATATTTTCCGGTCTATAAGTCACACCTTTTTGCCTAATTTGCATGCCCTGCAACTAATAGAGAGATGAGACATGTTTATGGATTTTTTCCCCATATTTTGGACCAATTTTTGGCTCAGATATGACCGTTTTTCATTTTGTCAAAAAATGGTGCAGTACCACTTTCGGCCGCTAGGGTACACCGACCGTTCCCACCTCATGTGTCCGAAGGCAGCCTCCTCTGGTTGGACTTAAGGGCGAGATACACTCGAGCGTCCTCACGATACGCCAATACGCAGCGTACGTACGCCCCGTACGCAGCGTAGCCCCGCGTAGCCCCTCAGGGCAAGTACGCGCAATGGCCCTACGGGCTTCTTCCAGTACCTCAGTGGCAGCTTGCTTGTCTGTTGTCACCTGGAGCTCTTGTAACTTTTTAGCCAGGTACGCCTGTATCATGGCGGATGCGTTCATCGCGCGTGCCGCGAGGCCCTGAGCTCTGTAACACTTCTCGAGCTGTGCAGCTGAGGCTCGACAGGCTTTACTGGGAAAAGTCGGTTTTGTTCCAAAAGATCTGGGGGCCAGGTGAGATGCAAGCGTGTCCTCCATTTGTGGCACGTTGGCTATTCCTGCTGCCTCCATTCCAACCACGTCTAGGAACTGTGAGAGCGGGAGCAGCATGGGAGCTCTGGGTTCAGCCTAGGTGCGAGTCAACTCTGTGAAGAAATCCGGGAAAATGGGCATCCTGTGCCTTGTTGTGGATTGTTGCTTGGCATAAAAATTATTTCCTACCAACCTCGTGACTTGTTGACGAGGTGGAGGTTCTGGCCAAGGGATCTACAACGCGTCCGCCGCTCTGCGGCACAAGTCGAACAGAACGGGGATCGAAGTGTCAGTCTCCGGGAGCACTGGCACCGGGTCCTGTGAGAGGTCCTCCTCCTCTCCTTCATACTCGTTGTCGGCTTCATCACCAGAAATTTCACCTGAGGCCGTTAGCGAGATCTCATCTGCGTTCAACATGCCTCGAGTGTCAAATTCGGCTGTCGAGTCCCCGATGGGAGCCGCCACGTCTGGGCTGTCGCCCCATTCGACCCGAGTACTGTCTTCCAAATCCATGCTCTTGAGCTCCTGCGAGGTCCGGGTCTGTTGGCGCCGCAGCTGCGCCCATGGCTTTGGCCACGAAGTCTACCCGGTGTCTCCTCACCGCTTCCAGCATCTGGCTGCAGTGTGGGCAAGAGTCGGGTGCGTCCAACGCCATTTTCGCATGCAGCATCCCCAAGCAGACAGGACAGACCTCGTGGGTGTCTGTCGCCGAAAGGGAAAAACTGCAGCTGCTGGGGCAGGCGCGCGAGCTGGGGCTCGCCGTCCTGCTAGCCTTTTTCGTAAATCTTGGCTTTCGCTTTCCTTTCTCGGGAGCCATGTCCGAGAAAAAAACAAGCAAGTTTTCTCAAAATCCTTGTCCGAGACGTCTCCTCAGTTGTGTCGCTTTCGCTGGCTAGCCTGCTACGACTTTAGCAGGGTAGCGATGTGACGCAGTTAGCGCCGTCGAGCGAAGCAGTCTGCGGAGAGAAGAAAACTTCGGGGTTATGGAAAAATGTGCCGGACTAGCTTTCCCCAGCCCAGCAATACGCAGGAAATTTATCTGTACGCTCAGCGTAGGGAGCAAGCTCACCTCTGGTCGAGCGATGTACAACAGAGAAGTCCCACGAAGTTCAGGTTTAAGCAAGGTGAAGGGCAAAAAGAGAAAGTAGGATGGGCGTCCGCGCCTTAAGTACCCAGAGGGCGGGGTCTCTAGGGTGACGCTGACTCCCCCTGCCGTTAAGGCGTGAATGTATTCCTTCAGGTAATCGCGCGGGGGCGCAATTTCCCATAGCAATAGTGTTGCACCGAGAGACCTGACTGATAAGGGAACTTCCATAACACATCATCTATATGAAAGTGTTATTGGTTTTTAACTTAAGAGCAATGATCTTATAATAAACAAAATATAGTAGACGCCAAAAGATGGAAATGCTTTATTATACAGTAGACATACAGTATTTTCTTTGCATATAGATAATTATGTACAATTATTAATTAAAATGACAGAATCTGTAAATGTATTCGTGCTTTACAATTTATGTGTTGTTCCTTTAAAAAATGCTTAAAACACCATCATTCTCATTCATACTTACCATATGGATTCCTGCAGTTTCTGGCTGTTTGCAGATAAAATAAACGTCTTCATCAGGAACCTTGTGATTCTTCCATTTTGCTGATGCCTCTCGTCTCCAATTATTTCAGTGAAGGTGATGATAATCCAGAATAAATTCAAGAGTTTGAAAAATCAAAATTCTGGTTCCTCCGATGCTCAAATTTCAAGAGAAAAACAAACAAACAAAAAACCAAATAAAAACAATATTTTGTACTTTAGCCACAGCCTATTGAAAAGCTGAAGTTGTGACCAGGTCTTTAAAGTGTGCTTTCTTTTTAATTTAATTTGGCACAACAGATACCCTCAATGGATTCTGATAATCACAAAGACAAATAAGTTCTAGACTGAGCAAAGTTGCATTCAAGTGTTTGGCCACATTAAGACAAATGTAGCAACCAGATTGTTGTAGAATTTGGAAATTAAGGATGGATCCTGTAACACACACTATTCATAAAGCAGCTTCAGTGCTGGTTTGGTGCCAGTATTATAGAAAACAAATTTTTGTAGCTCCATCTATGCTACAACAGCTATATCTTCAAGAAAACTGAAATTTTCTGCACATGTAGTCCACATGCAAACAGTTTTGGGTTAGAAAACTTTACTTTGCATCTGTACCAAAGTACAGTATTACTTTGTGGCCTAGAAACCAAAACAACAATGGTGTCGTTTTTATTTTATTTTAACCAGTTTCTCTTCCGGTCCTGCTTTATATTAAACATGGCACCAGTAAACTGTGCACTGACACGGTTAATGACAAAACCAAAAGTTCCAAAATATACTGTATATATTTTAAAGATTTGGATGTATTTTTTTTTTAATACACAAACAAAAAATGCTTAAAAGTATTTATACAGAGTTGTGTAGATGGGCATATAGGTAAAACCACAAGTATTAATTCAGACTTTACTGTTGACAAGACTTCCAAGTGAGTAGTAACCTTCAAGTGATGGGTCAAAGAAAATGCATTTCCTGTGAGTACAAAACAGCCAACAGTAGTAAAACGGTAGTAAATGCACTGAGATGTTGGTGTTTAAATAACCAACACACAATCTACAACAGAACCTCAAATATATAAATATTTTTGTGTGCTGAATACTGTGGCCATAACACAAGTATTAATTCAGACATGCTCCCTCATTAAAGTTGAATTTTGTATCAGTATGACATAAAGTATTTAAGTTGCTCTATAATCAAAGCCGTCAGCAAACTTTCAGTGGAATAAACACTTTGTGCTTCTCTGTATCTCAATTTTTTATGATACAAGTATTTAGAATACAACTACAGTAGTCCCTCACTACTTCATGGTTTGACTTTGCGGACTCGCTCCTTCGCAGTTTTTCAAAATAGTAAGATTGTACACACACACACACACACACACACACACACACACACACACACACACACACACACACACAAAAGCACCACAATTTAGTAGTTTTCTCTCCATGAGCCTACACGGTTTTGCCAAACAAAATAACTACCGTATGTTACCCAGAAGCCATCAGTTGACTTCCCAGAAGTCAACACTGCTTCCTACCACAGTTTTTTGCAAATGGAGGGAAAGTTTTGCAACGCAGTCAGAAGTTCTGTAAGAAAAAAACAGAACTGGCAGGAAAGTCATAAATAATTCTGAAGCGGAACTCATCCTTCAAGTTGTATCTTCACTGCTGAGTAGCTGGGCCACAGTTGATCTGGACTCAGTGTGACAGATCCTGGGAGCTGCAGATGACAGTGGGGTTCAGCCTGGTTCTGGTCACGTGCTGCTGGACCAGACTGTGCCAGAGGTGGTGGAATAAATCCTGGGAAGCCTTGCACATGGAGTGTCCTTCTTGGAGCGGCAGCACATGCACATAAAGCTGGATTGAGCAGTGGGCTTCATCATGCTGCACTGGGACTTTTTTTCATTTATCGGGTCGGACAGAACCGAGCTGTTGTTGCTCTGCAGAGCCCTTGTAAGTAAAATTTAGTAGCTACATACAAGTACAGTATGTTGTTAAAATGACATAGGGTTAAAGTTTAGAACATTGCAAGAGGGGTACTGTATATAAATACTAAAACAAACTACTACTTACTACTACTACTTACCACTACTACTACTACAGTAAATACTAAAATAACTACTTACCACTACTACTATTTGTGTACATAATTTCATTCCATCTCATGTACTACATGAGATGGCAATGACAAAGTTTACTCTACTATTCTTATTCCTCGTTTTTTTCTACTTATCGCGGGAGGGTGTGGTCTCCAACGTGCAATAAACGAGGGACTACTGTACTGCATTTGCATAGTATTACACACATTATGCACAATAAGCATGCTTTGGTGTTTAAACACACAATCTACAACATAATCCCATATATACATTATATATTTGTGTGCTGAATGCTGTGACCAGTTGAATTTTGAGACAGTATGACATCATACAGTATTTAAATCCCTTTATACTCAAAGCCTTCAGCAAACTTTCAGTGGAATACTGTAGTCCTTGTTTATCACGGGGCTACGTTCCAGACAACCCCACAATAAGAGAAAAAATGCAAAGTAGAAACGCTATATTTATTTTAGTATTTCTATATACAGTACTGTATTGTAAGGCTTTATAAACCCGCCCCACACTCTTGCAATGTTCTAAACTCTTAAACATACATAATTTTAACATACCGGTACTCACCAGCTATGCAAAACAGCAGCTCGGTTCCGTTCCAGCTTGGTTTGGGAGACCAACCCTGCAGCGATGAAGCCCAGTGTTCTAAACTCTTAAGAGACTGTAAAGTAGCTACATATGAGGCCACTCAGACAGAAACGTTGAAGTCTACCGTGAGGTTATGGCCCAGATGTCCGGCCTGCGTTGATGGTGATTCTCATCTGAGTTGAAAGCGGCTTCCCAACTCGTGTCACGGTGAGAAATTCTTGTAACATCAATGCCTTGTTGTGTGTGCTGTTCTTTGTGGCAGGGTTTAATAAATGACACAATGATCCTAGCAGATAACAGTTTGTGTGTTGCTTGTATGTTTTACTTGTATATTTTTCCTTTTTCCTTTTTTCTGTCACAGTTTTCTTTAATAAATGACATCATTATTGTTAAGGGAATCTGTGTTTGTTTTCTTCCAAACCACTGAGTGTGCCTACCTTTCACGAATCTGAAAAGATGATAAAACATTAAGCATTTGGGTTGATCTGAAATATCATAGAACAGCAGCCTTTATACATCTCCTACATGTCTCTGCATGAGTGCAGCTACAGCGTGCACTCTCGGGGCATGATTACCAGCTTACCGGTACACCGAGTTCCTCACTGCACTCCGCCAGGCGAGGACCATGTCTCTGTAGAGCAGACTTGACTGGTCGTGAAGGACTTGTCGCGAACACACAGCTACAATGAGTTTCTCTTCCATAGTCCATGACTCCGCGGGTTTTTTCTGTGTCCCACAAACAATACGTCACATAGTTGCGCAATACCCGTCCCCTCGTTTCCGCGTCACATAGGGACTCTCCCCCTCTCTTCTCCCCCCGACTCTCCCTGATCAACCAATCAGGGAGAGTTGAACGGCGTTTGAACGTTTGAACGGCGAAAACTTCAGCAATGATCAACGCGTGCTTTGGAGGCTGAAGCGGGTTCACGTGCACGGAAAACGCTTTCCAGCACGCTCAACACGCACGTGACGTGACGCCCGACGCCAAGACGCGGCTGGAGGCGCGTCCCCCATTGACTTTGCATGTAAACTGGACGCTCCTGCAGTTGAAAACGCGTTTGGTCAGGACGTGGTATAAAACTTTTTTGTCTCTTTCAGTTTTGGATTACAGGTGGTCCCCGACTTACGAGTGTGTTCCATTCCTATGGCTATCTCGTAAGACGAAATCTCGTATGTCGGAACCCGAAACACGTGTTGCTCGTAAGTCCGGATTTTCGGTCGTAAGTCGGAAAATTTATGCTAGCGCTACTACGAACACTCGTTTTTCATCACAAACGTTCATACTAGTTCATAAACATGCTCAGAAACTTGTTTCCAAACGGTTAGCTAACACACTTTCATCTAAAAACACATAAAAGTGCTGTATTTTCTGTATGTTCTTTACAAATTTACTGTTCGTTAGTGAGCTCGTAAGTCCGGAACCTCGTATGTCGATGCGCTCGTAAGTCGGGGATTACCTGTATATTGTTATTTACATGTACAGTAATTAATTGGTTATATATACCGGTAAATGCAAATGGCAGTATCAGAAGGTAGCTATAATACTTCACAGTACTTCTGATAGTACTACTATAGTACTATTAGAGGTAGCTATAGTACTTTTTGTGCAGCCTGGGGCATTTCCAGCAGGAATATCTAAATGTATCTGTCAACATACTTGTATAATGTGACAGTAGTATTAAAAACGTATAAAATGGCAGCCATGAACTGCTATAAAATTTTCAACACTGGAGTTGTTTAGGACAGCAGTCATTCACTTTGGTTTAGGTCTTGCTAAAACTAGCTGTTTTCCTGTCAATACGTTTAAAATTACATAAACTTTTTTTCTTCAACCCGAGGTTGCTCAGATCTTTCTGGTTAGGTAAAATGTTGTAAGCTCAATCATCCAGGTATGGCAATAAAAAAAAGGTTAAATCATGTCATCTGGACCAGTTTTTTTAAGTGAGAAACTTTTCGTCCCCCATCCCCATCCAGAGGACTTCGCCAGCCTGTGGTCTGCCAAACAGATCTGTCCCATAGATAACCATCACTGCAGTGTTTCAAGCCAAACTCGTGTTGGAATCTCAGAAGTAGGTTTTTAATATTTGCAGAACACACCCATCCAAAACGATAATCTTTATTCTGAGACTAAATGGAATCAATACCAAATAAAATAAAATAAGATTAAAACAAATCAAGTAAAAAAAAAAAAAAAAAAAGACAAACACATCCATTACAAAGCAGACAAACAGTTATTCCAATATTTAAAGAAGCTTGAGGTATAGTTATTCCAATATTTAAAGAAGCTTGAGGTATATCTAGTATCACTATATATTGCATTTGAAAGCTCTCAATGTTAAGCTGTTTGATACATCCAAGCGACACATACATTTATACATGAAGTTCCTCAGCAATGCATGAACTGTTGGAATGTTGCTCATGACAAACATCTGACTTGCAACATTCGTCTTGGGTGTCTGAGGAGGATTCTAAATGCATCCTGATAGGCTGTTGTTTCTTCATTATAGCTTTACTGTAGTTACACCAGAGGTGAGCCGTATAAAAGGAGGTGCAATCACTCTGTCCAACAATCAAATGTTTTAAGCCAGATGGCCAATTTGCTACTCACAGAAACAGCCTGAGGACAATCAAGGCCAAAGTGGTTCAGAAAAAGGGTTATAAGCTCAGTCATTCAGGTAGCTAATAATTAAAGGTTAAATCATGCCATCTGGACCGTTTTCTTTAAGTGAGAAATGTCTCGTCCCCCGTAGATGGTAAGTTGGCCATCTGGCCTAAAACATTTGATTGTTGTACATGATGATTGATTGTTTTGCATGTTTTAAAAGTCTACTTTTGAGATTCCAACTGGAGGTTGCCTTGGAACACAGCAGTGAAGGCTACTTATGGAACAGATCTGTTTGGCAGGCCACAGACTGATGAAGTCCTCTGGATGGGGGACGAAACATTTCTCACTTAAAGAAACTAGGCCAGATGACATGATTTAACTTTTTTTTTAATGTTTTTTTATTGTTATATCTGGTGAGATATTAATTATTCATGACCTTCCTACAAAATTAATTTCCAAAAGTTATGAGCTCTTGCTTTAAACGCCACAATTAAAGATTATCATTGTGTCACCTACCTTGTGATTATATCCTGCAACAGCAGGCGACACAGGTGTGGAGGTCTGTGGAGCCCCTGTAGCAGCAGCGGGCGACGTGGAGGTCTGTGGAGCCCATTAATAATAATATTAATAATCCGTTAATGGATTTTGATTATCCTGGCTGAAACTCAACTAACTACGGTAATATTCACAGGCTCTGCTGATCAACAGTTGGCATAGACGCGACCTTAGCATTCAAAACTTCATAACAGCTAACACGATTATTGTTTATCACTGACATTTATACACGCATCAAATGTTTCAAAGTTATTTCTTAAAACCCTTCATGGTATGACTACTTCAGCTGGTATTCAGACTTTTATTATACAGGGTTCAATAAAGGAAAAAGATGTGAAAACGCACAGCTCTGCTGCAACTTGTTTCAGCTACAGGAAATCTTTACTGGGACAAACCTGACACCCAAACTATTTTGTTGACACTCTTGAAGTGGCAGCACATATTAACATTGACAAAGCAGATTTTTGACTTTTGAAAATCAATTCTGACTTTTTCATGCTTGCAATGAAATTAATAGATTTTATTACCCAGCCCAAGTGAAATATGAAGATTAATTTACATATTTTTGAAAATTGTTTGTACATGTACAACATATTTCTTTAGGAGTTTGTGTAGCATTTTTGGCTCTAGAAGGGAAAGCTGTGTAAAATCTAATTAATAACGTAAAAAATCTTCAGTTGAGATCAATGCCTCGGTTATTTAAAATAAACGGATTCTGCAGAATTAAAACCAAGCATTCAGTTAACACATCACCTTTATCGTTGCTTTAAATGACTACTTTCGCAACAACAAAGGACTGCATTCTTATCTTTTAGTGCTTGACAAGGTGAAAAGCAGGACTTCAACTTGAACTGGAAATTTACAAGAATCTGTCATGCAGCGCATTTTTTTCCAAGTTCTGCTGCACTTATGTGAACAAATAACGTGCAGCAAAAACAACCCTTGCTTTGCCTACATGTTCACACTCAAATAAGAATAAATATGTGTCTGTCATTGAGTTACTACATGATTAAAAATTGTTTAGTCTGGTTTATCAAGGCAGTAAAAGAGCTAAAAGAATAATACAATTAAAGCTCAATTTTCAGCATGTCGACATTTACAATTAAAAGTGGATTATTGGAAATGGTTATTGCAATTTACAGTTACGTAACTTGTGAAGTCTATTAGTGGATGAACTGTCAACGAAGGCCGATGGAGAGTTACTTGTTTTAAAATTAAATTTAAAAAAGGAGATTGTACAAGTGGAGTGTTGCTTAAAAGGACTTCAGATGTTTTTGACCAAACGGTTCAAAGGACTAAAGACTTCTAACTACGTTTAACAAGTCATGTTTTTGTTCCAGCTTTACAGTTGACAGTTTCTTAGGTGTACAGTAGTCCCTCATTTGTTGCGGGGGTTTGTTCTGAACCCGCACGCAATAAGTGAAATTCTGCAAAATAGCAACATTATATTTATTTTAGTATTTATACTGTATATATATGTATATATATGTACATATATTAAGGCTTTTGAAACCTTTCCCACACTCTTGCAATGTTCTAACCTTAAACCTACGTAATTTTAACAACATGCATGAAGTTCTGTATATGTAGCTACTAAATTTACTATTTTGGGGTGGGGGGGCGGCAGACCCTCTGTTGGCTGGCGTGGGACTGTAGGTGGTGGATAGGTGGTGGATTGAGTCCAAGTCTGGATGAAAAAAGTCCTGATAGGCTACAAAAACAGCCCCGGACCTTCAGTGCGTCCGCACTTAGAAGTCCACGTGGACGGGTTACCAGCTCAAGATTCACCATTGAGTCTGGAGGTCTGGTTCTGGTCCGGCTCTGGTCTGGTTTGGTGGGTTAAGTGCGGCTTCTCTGCATCTGCTGGGCACTGATCTGCTCAAAGCTTTACCTCTAGTTTTTCAGCAGAAGGAAACAGGGCTTCTGGGTGGGGCCCTGTAGCCTTCTGGGAAATTTGGTCATTATGAATGGGAATACAGTGGATGCTTACTGACAGAAAACTACAAAATGTGACACCTGTCCAAAGTATTTTATTTTTTCATTAACTTTTTACTGTACAGTACTGTATCCAGTAGTCAAAGTCAAAGTCAAAGTCAAAGTCAGTACTTTCCTATTGAGTAATATTAAAGTTGTCATTCGTGTCCTGTACAGTTCTATTTATTTTTTGTACAATATTATGGACTGTACATCCAAACCATGATAGAGGGAGTCTGCAAAAGTTGAACTGCGAAGTAACGAGGGACTCCTGTATATGCTTGACTGATGTAAAGACATTTGATTGGCCTATACATGAACGTACAGCCATTGGCTGAGCAAACTGAGCACTCTTCCAGCATTCTGCACCAATAAAATTGCATTCAAATAGTTTAAGTAAAACCTGTTTATCACTGTTGTCTAGTGTGATTTGCATTTTTATGAAGGGGTGCAGCACAAAGTAGACTGATATGTTGTCTTGACTCCTGTTTTATGATATTTCAGATCAACCCAAATGGTTAATGTTTTATCATATTTTCAAGTTTGTGAAGGATAGGCACACCCTTGTTTAGAAAAAAACAAACACAGATTCCCTTAACAATAATGATGTCATTTATTAAAGAAAACTGTGACAGAAAAAGTAAAAAGTAAAAACACATACAAGTCAAACATACAGTTTTTCTGCTAAGATCAAAGTGTCTGTTTAATCTCGCTACAGTAAAACTTACACACACAGGCATTGATGTTCCAAGAATCCCTCACCTTGACACAAACTGGGAGAGCCGTCACAGTTTTGGCGGGAGTACACACATCAACGCGGTCGCGCATCTTGATCAGGATCACGGCAGACTCTCAAATGTGTTCATCCGAGCTCCTAATTTATACCTTGTGGGGTGCGTGTGATGACTTCACTCAAACTTGTTTTTCTGAGTGGTGCTAGGCACCATTAAAAGAAAACATGTCTTATCTGAAGGGTTTGTTAGATCTGTTACCAAGGAGGTTACGAGGTCATGTGAACAAAACGAGCTTAGTTTTTTTCACATAACTCTTGCGCCGGATCAAACCTAATTGCAAATAGTTTCTTGACACTAAACTAAAATGTTTTCTCTCACAAGTGTTGCATTAAGCATTAACTCTTAACATAAAAAATTGATACACATTTAGTCAGAAAAACATTAATACTTAAACTCTTAATTCAACTCCTATTACCGTACCAAATATTTATAGCGCTCTTTCCAAACTTCACTTATAGGTCCAACACCCAAAACAATCCAATTATGCATTCCTTTATTATTGTTGTGGTATATATGTAAAATGCTCATTAGGGCTGAATTATTTTGGAAAATATTCTAATTACCATTTTTTACTTCAATATTGTGATTGCAATTTAATATGGGATTATTTTTCAGCGTCTTCTTCTCATGTATTTTTCAATGAACACAAGCAGCAGATCTGTTTCAGTTGCAAAAAAACACTGTTTTCATCACTGCAACTCTGTTTCTGTGTTTTTGATGTAGCTCCAGGATAGCAACTTGGTTGAAATGTGTTTATGAGGGCTTTCTGTACCGCTTATCCGTTGTGTTTACCAAAGCCATAAACCCAGGCTTGGTCACTATATTAATGAGCATCACGTCTTTCTCTATGAACTCTGTTATTGCTCGATTTATTTCCACGTGCCATTTTGAATTTTGTTCATACGGAGTAATACCTTGAAATAGTTTGGTCAGTGATCCCTGTTGGTTGGTACTTTGCTTACTTGAAGTTGAAGCACTGGTCATTGGCATTCTAACAATTATCGTAAATGTCTTTCCTTGCAGTGTTTTTTGAAGCGTTGATAAAGATAAGTGGTGTTACCTCAAGAGGTAGCAACAGCAGCAAAGCAGGTTCTGAACAATACATGTCGTTGTGCAGCGTCTTCTTTTTTACAGCCAAAATAATTCCAAACAACGGACGTCCTGCTCCTCTTTTGCACCAAACTTTCAAATGTATCAGCTTCTGTCAAGCCTGACGCCATTGTGCTTCTGGTTAAAGTACAGTGTTGACTGCTCCCGCTCCCTGCTCCGCTCCGCTCCATTCAACTTGCAAGTCACGTAAGCAGATCACGTGACCAGTCAAACTTCAGCCTTTGCAATTTGAAAATCTCATTTTATCATATCACAATTATTACAAATGCAATTAATTGTTCAGCCCTAGTGCTCGTGCTGATTCTTGGCTACAGGTTGCGATATTGCAGTGTTCCCCTGGCGGTGCTAAAGAAAACACGTAGGTCCTTATAATTGCAGTCGTAATAGGACCAACAGTCTTTATTACTCCCAGATCCAAAAACAACTATCTTTGATCAAAAAACACATTTTAGGACTTTACATCTGTGGTGAAATATTAATAACATCTTATTTTACTGTAGCTCCATTCAGCTGTTTTTTTGATTTTTTTCAGGAAGCTAATATCTTAACAGTTTCTGTTCACCGACTCTTTCTTGACGTTTATGATTTTTTAAATTTTTTTAAATTGGTTTTGGTATTGTACTTGTATGTCCAAATGGGTACCACATACAGTTCATCATTCTGACAAATCAATAGCTGTGTTTACATGGACAAAATTTTGTGACCGGATTGAAATGTGTTCTGATCGCATAATTAGATAACACCGTTTACATGGACACAATCCGTTCATGACGAGTGTTTACATGCAGCAGGCTTTTATTCTGATCCGATGTTGTGACATGCGCAGAGTGGTACACTCCCCCTTAAAAAAACACCGAAGAAGAAGTTCCTTCCGTTAAAACCACAGAAGAAGTTGCTTCCGGGACGAAAGTAAACAGACGCGTCAATGGACCCGTGCCAGATTGTAATGATGGCGACTGCGTTTTTACTAACTCCCTGAATGAACTACAGGTGAAGCAGCGCGTGCTTTTAGTTTTTTTTATTCACAGGATGAGAGCGCTGGACGTCCTATGTCCTCCAAGCTGTCGTGGACAACTGTTGGTAAGACAATAAAAATGCTGTATGCTAATAAACTTTTTTGCCCTTTCCTTTTCTACCTGTCTGCATGATACTGTCTGTATTTGTTATTAATTACTATTCTACCTCTGTTTTCCTGTTTCTGGAGCATCAGTGTCACGATGCCAGGCAGTGCCATGATGCCAATGTCCTGCGCCACTCAGACCTCTATCAAAGGGCTCATCTGTTACCAAAAGTAAGGCTAATATTTACTATATTGTATTTAGTTTTACTACAACGATTACAGCTAAGAAGTATCTCAAAGTAGAGATGCTTAGCTGTAAAGTTTTATTTAAAAAAATGTTTGTTTGAACCATGTCTTTAAACAAATAGAGTTAAATGTTGCCAAAATGTAAGGCTAAAATTTACTATTGTATTTAGTATTAAACCATTACAGCTAAGTAATCAGTAGACATACTTAGCTGTAAAGTTTTTTTTTATAAAATTTGTTTGAACCATATCTTTAAACAAATAAAAAGTTGAACACTAAATATTGGCATGTCCTTTTTTTGCAGTCTGTGAGGAACATTGAAGGACGTCAGTCTCTTCAGGTGATCCTGCATACCCGCTGTTGGACTGGCTCGTCAAAGGATACCCAAACTCTCCTCGTCTGACTCCTCAAGTCATTTAATGTTTACCTTGGCGCTGTCAGGGTGGAGGTAGAGATGACCTTCAGGTTGCTGAAGTCACAGTAGAGAGTTCTTCTAAAAAGATACTGGTCATGTATTTGTGTTCACATGCAGTTAACATTTGTATAAAATTATTATCACAATAAAAAACTGCAAATACTAGTGAACATCTGAGCTCTTTAATGGACCAAACATTTTAACAAATTCTTGTAAACAATTGATACTGCTTGTTTGAAACAAGTTTCTTTCTTAGTGCAATTTGAGGTATATCAGAAAAACATAAAAATTAAACATTCAAAACGTGTGTGCAAAACAGACGATGTGCACAGATCAAATCTTGTAATGATGACAACAACAAAAAAAACATTCTTTGGTCATTTAAAAACTACAGTAACCTGTAATTCAGTAACTTCTTTATCAACTCATCGCATACTTTCACAATTTCAATGTATGCATGTGATTTAGGACAACAAAATTGGTGACAAAATAATCGATTTTACTTCCAAAATGTATGTTTCTGTATCCTGATAGAACAGCAAATGTGTTTTTATCCTGTGAGTCATGCAGAAACTCAGAGTCCTTATTAAACCACCTGACTGTATTAAGTTAGGACATCTTAATTGTACCATAAACTATCAATCCTAATGTCTGTAAAAAATACATTTACAGATCTGTCAGTGCACAAAGAAACATGGTTGTGGAGAATTGAAACATTTTCAAATCAGTTTTGAGTTGTTCTAAAGCACATGTGTGAACTTCTTGGGATTTCTCAGTAGAAGACGTGGGACTCGTGCATCTTCTGCCACCTGCCACCATCACCTGCCACCATCACCTGCCACCATCACCTGCCACTGTGGGCGGGGGCCACAGTGGGGGCGGGTGCGCAACGCACATGCGCAGTCAGGACAGTTTGATAAACGGAACAGATCAAGTGTTTACATGCACACCGAACGGGTAACGGATCGGTGTAAACCACCTGTTTCGAACTGATCACAAATTAGGTCGGATCACGCCGAATACACAAAAAATGATCCGAACGGGGTGTTTACATGACACACTTTTGATCCGATCGGCCGTTTGATCTGATTACTTGTGTCTATGTAAACGCACCTACTGTGCTGCTGCATCACTGGTGTTTCCACTCAAGCTAGAAAAGCTCCTGGTGTGAAGTCGTTGCTTAGGAAATGAATGAGGGAGTCTGAGGTGATGGCAAAACCAACCAAATGTCAAACATTTGGAGGGTGAAAGGCATCAAGTTGTCTCACAGTTTTGGATCTGAAAGACCTGAGTCACAAACCTGTTGCTCACTTTGTGTAAGTTAAATATATTTTTAGTTTTATTATTTATATAGCAAAGCCAATTTAAAACTTGAATACTTTAAACAAGGCAAATATACCTCGCATTTTTACAGGTGTCAGTTTTCATTCCATTTATTCCAGGTATGAAAGAGAAATGGCAAAATGCCAGCATGACAGACCATGAGAAACCTATACGAGTACGATGAAATGTTGCAGAAACTCAAAACAACTTGCCCCATTGAAGATTAGCTGCTGTGCTAAAACCACACCTTAAAACGACGTTTCCTACTTGTCAAACTGGTTAGACCGTACGGATGCTCTCTGATAACTCACTGCGGTGTTTAAAATGTTTCAAACATTTACTTAGTTTTAGTTAATGTTAGGGTGTTGTACTTCAAAAAAACTAATATTTGGAAGCAATGACTATTAGGTAAAAAATGTGATAGCAGTGAATAATGGATTATGAAGAGTGTAATGGTATTATTAGGTTGTGATCATGGTGATTGATAGAGTAGAACCTTGGGGCACTTGCTGACCTCTTATCTAATGATTCCCCTCATTCTGGGCCATGATTGCTGTTACAGATTCCAATTAGAGAGCATGTGTGGAAGCCAGAGCAGGGCAGGAATAGGCCTTAATTGCCATGAGTTATCATCTAGACTCGTGTAATTGAGCCCCCATCTTAAGGGGCAGCACATCTGACAAATTGATTTAATACCAAAGTGATTCTCCATCTCTAATGGCACTCGGGCTTCTTCACTCATGGGCCACAGGCACTGCAGTCATTGTGTGTTGATTACTAACCAGGCGAAACCCTTTCTCTCAGTCCACCCACTTAAGCAGGCTCAACGACTAACACACAAACCACACTGATTTGCACTTCTTTAAAGCTTCATGCATGTGTTTTCTACTAGCTTACCTTTGGGTTACCGTGCAGTAAAGCTGAATGCAAATGAAGTGTAGAACCATGTGAGTGGTGGGCCCGTCACTGTTGCTGAGCAGGTTTTTACAAGTGTGTCCTGCCACAACCTGCCCCATCTTGGAAAGAAAAACAAGGCGTGTCCGTCACACAGTAGTCTTCTATTACACAAAACAAATTTTTTTAGCTGACATTTCATCATCTACTGTACTTAAGTTTTACAAACTTTTTAAATTCATTCAAAGTCCTGTGAGACATGGGGGGGTGGTTAGTGTGCTCATTCAGCAGTTAGTCTGAAAGTTAGTAAGGAAGAAAAATCACATCACGATTTTCAAAAGATTTCAACGCTCATTAAAAAAAAAAAACAACTCCTGTTAGTAAACATCTTTAATGGTGGTCACTAAATATTGTTTTTTTGTTAGGTTGCCTTCTTATACCCCCATCAAACGAATTATAGTCTTTTTCCAGGTCTGTAAACTTCCTCCTGTCCCACTCATAACTTCTGATTCCCTCAGGATAGTTTAACAAATCTTCATAAACATATAGACAGAGTGTAATGTACATTTTTCTTCACCCCAACTTTAAGGTCAAGGTCACAAATCAAGGTCAAACGTATTACAAGCTCTTTACTTGTATGGACCTTAACTTGTGATCAGTTTAAGATAATTGAAAGAAACTTGATACGTATTTATGCCATCACTATATGTTGTCATATTTTTTTTTTCGTCATCTCCAGGTCTAAGGTCAAGGTCACAAATCAAGGTCAAAGGCTATACAATGTCTTTGCTTGTCCAGGCCATTGCTTCAGATAGCTGTATCATATTTTAAGTGCATATAAGATGGATAGACCATCCATCCATCATTCCCTCCCTTCCTCACTCCCAGGAGGAAATTCAAGGCATTCAGTAACCTTTTCTTATTATACAGAAAAAACAACACACATGAAATAATACTACTAATAAAAAAAAAAGCATAATACACATTTGGAAAAAAAAATTATGCACAAGGTGGTAGGGAGTACAGTACATACATACACGTACATAAGTGTCCGGGGTGCCACAGATTTGCAAGGCTCTATTTTTACTGTACTGGGAGGAGTTGAACAGTCTGATGGCTTGAGGGACAAAGGACTTCCTGAATCTGTCCATGGAGCATTGCTATAATGTGATCTATGTGGTATTCTTGTTTTAGTCTATGTGTTACTGTTGAAGTGGAGACTTAAAATGTAAGAAAGTGATAATTGTGTAAAACTGCACACATCTGATATGACTGGTGGTATTTTCTGTAAGATGCACAATGTAAAACTCTTGTTCAGGAAGAATAATAATCTAACCACACAAAGCATTTTTTTAATGACTGGAACTTTTTTTTTAACCCACAAAGGGGTGTGTGTGTACATGATTAAAATAACCAAATCATGGCTTCTATGCTTTAAGGTTTAGGTGTCGATGGTTTATATTGAGAACAAATAAATGTAACCTAGGGAACATTTGACCAGTACACAATTGGATGTGTTTTATATATCTATAAATAAATTCACGCTCAATATTAGATCACATAGAGGTTTGAAATTGTGAAATCGTTAGTAAAATGGCACCAAAAAGGATCAGTTCAGTCAAGAACAAAACAAAGAAACACTGATAAGGACCAACTTCAGATACAAACACTTGGTGATCTGGTTTGTACTACAGTAGTCCCTCGCTATTTCTCAGTTCGTTTTTCGTGGGCTCACTCTATCGCCATTTTTCAAAATAAGATTGGACATGACACACAATTGGCTGATTAATGGATGAGCCACACAATTGGCATGAAATTTTTATATAAAATAAATTATTTTAAATTATCATCAGTGTGCAGCCCAAGCTATAGTACCCAAGCTGCAAAGCACTGTAGTAGTTTATTTTAGTGTGTGTGTGTGTGTGTGTGTGTGTGTGTATATATAT
>JBBPBX010017550.1:31853-46699 GCA_038048925.1 Garcialebias charrua
ATATATATAGTCGTTTTAAACGCTTCCCACAATCTTTCAATATTCTAAACAATGTTTCTAAACTCTAAATGCTCTAAAAGAGCACAGAATGTCATGATTTCAGCTCCCTGCCTCCTCTGCTCTTTGCCACCTGTAAGCGCTTTTGGCCATGCCCACTTCTCCACTGCACGGTGAACATCTGATCAGCTGTTCAGCTGCAGCAGGAAGTTTATCCTGCAGCAGTGTGGGCTGCACAAAGCTGCAGGAGGTGCTAAATAATTTAAAATAATTTATTTTAGAAAAAAAATTCATGCCGATCGTGCGGCTCATCCAAAAATCAGTCAATTGTGTGTCATGTCCAATCTTATTTTGAAAATTTGCGATAGAGCGAATCCGTGATAAACGGATCACAAAAATAGCGTGGGAATATTGTAATTTATATAGAATACATTTTTTAAAAATTGCTTTGTCCAGTGTACAGCAAAACATATTTTCATGTATCAGGCATTTTTTTTGTTTTTCCTTGAAGTTTGACTTTTTTTTTCTTCTATTTTGTCAGCTTGGTTTATTTGTGGTTCTTTATCTTGATTATCTTATCCGCAAATTGAAATTCTCCTCAACTGCTTCAGCTTGTGTTGAAACTTGTTTTGGTTTTGTGTGTTTCCCAGGTATTGTGGAGAAGTGTCTACTTTGGCTCTGACCAGTGACTCGAACGTCCTGGACGTGGTCTTTCACTCAGACGAGTCCTTCACAGACAAAGGCTTCAGAGCAGAGTACAGCGCCTACGATCCTAAAAACCGTGAGTTAAATCTTTATTTGTCTCGCTCCAGCAGTCACAGCAGTTTGCACGATGGACGAAATGCTGCAACATGACGGTGACTCTGTTTGAATGTCATCAAAGCACACGGAAGGGGGGTAGCAGGAGGTTGACTCACAGAGGAGTTTGATCTGGACTCAACAGAAGTTTGACGAATCAGTGAACAGCTTGTTGATTGAACCAGTTTGAAATGAGCTGTCGGACAGGAGGATGCTGCTTTTAATGTTCCACATTACCGTATTTTTCGGAGTATAGGTCGCACCGGGGTATAGGTCGCATTGTCCAATTATTACCAATACAGTAGATTAGAAAAATCCCTAGATAGGTCGCACCGGTGTATAGGTTGCACCTACGTTTAGCTCTGCTGCAAATGTCTGCCACAGGAGCGCACAGCAAGGCTTTTAAGAAGATTAACACTTAAAAACAATTATTTGTTTGATAAAAATTATAGCAAATATGTGTCTGAGCTGAACTTTTCCTTAATAAATGAACGTAATTGTGAAATGAGCTGGATTTAAAAATTTGTTTCGCCAAAAGTGATAAAAAGCCATATATAGGTCGCACCTGAATATAGGTTGCAGGCCATGAAAAAATGATGAAAAAGGTGCGACCTATACTCCGAAAAATACGGTAGATGAAAATTAGTTTACAATTGTAATGATCCTGCCGTGATGTTGTACTATATTATCTCTACTGTTCTGTCTTTTTTTTTCTTCTTTCTGTTACGTGAGCAGCTTGTCCAAATAAGTTTGCCTGTGACACCGGCATGTGCATCGCTAAATCACTACAGTGTGACGGCTGGAACGACTGTGGCGACATGAGCGACGAGGCAAACTGCAGTAAGCCGACCCAAACACGTTTTCCTTTTCTTCCCCCTTCTCAACTGATCTCATCATTTTCAAACCCTTCTCTTATTTCTTGAAAGAACTTTGCCATTTGAAAAAAATAAAAAATAAAAATGTGTTCTTGCTGAGCGTTTGATAAGAACACTGATACCACTTTCATATCATTCGTTGCCAACAGTCTGTTAGCTTAGCTCAGCAAAATGCTTGGAAGCAGAGGGAGAGAAGGGGAGGCGGGGGGGACACTTACCCTGCATCTGTCCTGAGATAACAAAATCTGAGGAGCATAAAAATGACAAGCAGTGGTTTTAATGAGTAAGATCATATCTTATCCACTTTTCAGTGCGATGTTACTAGACTCTTGGAAATCATTCAGTGCTAATAAAAATGCTGCAGCAACTTACTAAACCTTGTCTTGTTAAGCTCCCTCCAGTACTCTTGTTAAATTAACCACTCTATGGATGTTATGCAGGGAGCTTTGCTTGTTCATAGAAATGTTTTTTTTTTTGCTAAATATGCAGTTTTTCACTGTCTAGACCAGGGGTCTGCAACCTGCGGCTCAGGAGCCACATGCGGCTCTTTGGTCCCTCTGCAGCGGCTCTTTCAGGCTTTGACCAAAACTGACATAAAACTGAATTTTATTGGTTCTTATAACAACTGGAAGGGTTAGTTTTAGAAGTTTTCCTACATTACAAGGAGTAAAACATACTTTCACTTTATGCTTTATTTCTTTTAAGTAGGATACCTAATTTTTCTACAGTTAAAAAAATAAATCACATAGGCCTGCATAGTTTATCGTTTTAGTTTTTAGAAACTGGGCAAAACTATATAAATTTTTCCTTCTTTACAAGAATCTTGTCTTTTATTTTATCTTAAAATGTAAAAATAGCAGTAAATGTTAAAAATCATTAGAAATTTTTAGTTTTATAAAGTCACTCCTGCTGGCCAGAAAAACGTCCTCCAACAAACTTAAAGTGGTCCGTGGGCCACCAGTTGAAAATCCCAGTTGCAGCAGGTGTTGTGGCTCCGGTCACGTTTAATTTAGTGAACAAAGGAGCAGAAATGGCTCTTTGGATCAAAAAGGTTGCAGACCCCTGGTCTAGACTGTTATTACTGTCTAATGCTGCTGAACCAGTGATTAAAGTTTCAAACCACTTGTTTGTACAAGTTATTTATGGGTTTGACACAATTTCTTTTCTTTTTTTTACAGAGTGTGAGAGCGACCAGTTTTCTTGTGCGAATGGCTTGTGCAAACCAAAGCTCTGGGTGTGTGATCGTGTCAACGACTGTGGAGACGGAAGCGACGAGAAACAATGCAGTAAGGGTTCCCATCACTTGGAGGAACAATTGTGTCAATCAAAGCCTAATTGTTGCAATAACTGGGATATCATGAAATCAAAAGTTTGTTTTGTTTGAAGTAAGGTTCTGTGGAAAGAGGATCAAACATCAGAGACAGCTCTTTGAATGATTCCAATCTGGGGAAATACTTTTTTTTAGTTCTCACCAGACTAAGGAGCTAACTGCTTTAGCCTCTGATGTTTCCCATCTGTGTATGTACTGTACAGTAGTCCCTCGTTTATTGTGGGGGTTACGTTCCAGACATGTACGTGATAATTTTACAACAAGTGAAAAACTGCAAAGTAGGAACGCTATATTTATTTTAGTATTTATGTCAATTTTAAGGCTTTATAAACCCTTCCCACACTACTGCAATGTTCTAAACTCTAAACCTACATAATTTTAGCAACATACTGTACATATATATAATGTATGGTACTGCAAAATTTTATATGGGTACAGTACAGCCTTGGTCCGGTTCTGGTCATGTTCGGATTGGCTCTCTGCAGCAATTGAGCACAAGATGCTTTGAGAGAGAGCCGGATCTTCGGATAGCCGGCACAAAACCACACAATGGTCCCAATCGAGTCCAAATAATACTGAGAAATCCAGATGAAAAAAGTCCTGGTGAGCACCAGAGAAAACACAGGACCTCCAAGTAACACCTCCCTGCTCAAGAAGCCGCATGGGCCAGCAAGCAGCGCTCGGATTGACCGATGAGGCTGGAAGTAATGTACGGTAGTCCAGGTCCAATTCCCGGTGGGTTCTGTACGGCTCTCTGCAGCCACTGAGCGCCAATGAATAAGGACCAAACTTTTTAATCAGGTTCAGATCAGATCAAAACTTTCCCTCCATTTCGGCAGAAAGCAGTGGACTAGAAGCACTGTTGGCTTCTGGGTATTGTAGTTCTTTTGACTGGCGATACAGTATAGGCTTCCATCCATCCATCCATTTTCTTCTGTTTATCCGGGGTCGGGTCGCGGGGGGTAGCAGCTTAAGTAGGGAGGCCCAGACTTCCCTCTCCCCAGCCACTTGGGCCAGCTCCTCCGGGGGAATCCCAAGGCGTTCCCAGGCCAGCCGAGAAACATAGTCCCTCCAGCGTGTCCTGGGTCTGGCTTATTGAGCGAAAACTACAAAATGGTGGCGCCTGTCAAAGTCAAAGTCAACTTTATTGTCAGAACTGCAATATGTACAGGACATACACAGGATTGAAATTGCGTTTCTCTCAGTCCCTCGGTGCAACAGTAACCATCTAAACACTAAACACTAAAACATTTAATAAACATAAGCATAAAATAGTAAAAGTGTAACACTGTCCTGAGTTTTTTCATAATAGTATAAAAGTATGAAAATTTACACCAACACTGAAACACCAAACACCCAATGAACATAAGCATAAAATGAAATAATAAAAGTGTAATACTGTCCTGAGTTTTTGCATAGTAGTATAAAAAGTATATCTATAAAATAAACTGAAGGTTCTAGCATTGACATTTGCAAAGAGTGGCACAGCAGCATATGAGTTAATGTACACAGTATATGTATGAGGTAGTTGATGTTGGTATAGAGGCAAAGTGGCATATGCAGTAAGGCACATAAGGCACATTTGGCATCCTTAGATAAGGCTAGTCAGAGAATACTGTATATGTATCAGCAGTAGTGTAGATATAAAAGTAGTGTAAATGTAAACAGTAGTAATAAATGTAAAACAGTAGTAATAAATGTAAACCGTATTAATAAATGTAAACAGTGAATGTAAACAGTAGTATGACTATAGGCAGTAATGTAATACAAACATTAGTGCAAATATGAGAAGTAGTGCAAACTGAATGAGCACATGACCGAGAGTTTAGTGAATAACCCGTTTGATGACACAGAGTCCAGTGTTAAAAACTTTGTGTTGAGTGGTAATGTGTGAGAAAGTTTTTTGTGTTAAGGCAGTTCAAATGGGAGGGGAGGCAGAGCAGGCAGAGTGTTTAGCATTCTGACTGCCTGATGAACAGAGCTGTCTCTCAGTCTGCTGGTTCGAGCCTGGAGACTCCTCAGTCTCCTCCCTGATGGCAGCAGTCTGAAGCAGCTGTGTAGTGGGTGTGTGGGATCACCTGCCATGCAGAGGGCTTTCCGAGTGAGGCGTTTGCTGTGTAAGTCCTGCAGTGAGGGCAAGGAGGTGCCCACGATCTTCTCAGCTGCTCTCACAATGCGCTGGAGGCTCTTGCGGCAGGATGCAGTACATGCACCAAACCACACAGTGATGCAGCTGGTCAGGACACTTTCTATGGCACCCCTGTAGAAGGTGCACATGATGCACAGCACATGTCCAAAGTACTGTATTTTTTTTATTCGTTAACTTTTTACTGTATTTTACCGTACTGTCCCAATCACATGAGTAATATTAAAGTTGACAATCGTGTGTCACGTACAATCTTTTTTATTTTTTTGTCATGTACAATCTTACGTTGAAAAATCGCAAAAGATAAAGTCTGCAAAAGTCCAACCGTGAAGTAGCGAGGGACTACTGTAATCTGAAGCACTGATCAGACTCTACACATTATTTATTCAGATATACTTTGTAGGGCTGTAGTAGAGTGTTGTGTGAATGTGTCTGGAAGGGTAAAAAAAATACTATAAGACACCCACAACAGGAGAGATATTAAAACACAATATGTTTCACTGACTGTAGGCTGTGAACCAAACGAGTGGCGCTGTGGGAACGGAGTTTGCCTCCCTCAAGACGTTGTCTGCAACAACAGGAAAGACTGTGAAGATGGAAGTGATGAGGCCTCTTGTAAAACCTGTGAGTGGTGATACTTGTTTCCAGCCAGCTTGTGCCCTCTTGAAAGTCTCGATGAGAGTAATGTTTTGAAATCACATTACACAGAACATTACTAAAAGGTTGTAAGCTTAACAAAGCTCTTAAACTCAAAAGTCATTTTCTTTTTGCACAGTTTTTTTTCTTCTTGTTGTTCTTGTTTCATTTTCTTCTCCTTTACTCTTCATCAGTTTCCCCCTGATTCAGTCTCCCAGTCACAGACACACACAGAGGGCACGATTGCATTTCCTTTTGATTTTCACGTCTGTGAATAAAGAGGGATATTAGGCCTTAATCCCAATCAATACGCCCAATCAATGCAATCTGCTCCTCAATCACTGTGCATTGTGCGTTCAAGCCTCACTTTGAAGCCTCGCTGATTGCACAGTATTTTACTGGTTAAATGTGTGTTTTCACTTTGAAACCTGTCCCACCCCCCACCCCCTCCACAGCCCCAGATCTGTGCTCCGACTTTAGCTTCAAGTGTGCGAGCGGTGAATGTGTCAACAAGGTGAACGCTGAATGTGACCGCGTCAGTGACTGCGTCGACAAATCAGACGAGTCCATCTGTGGTGAGAAATTAATCTTTTTTTTTTATTTCTCTCTGACAAGATTCACCTGTTTTTTTTTTTTAATAGCTGAAAGTGGACCTAATCTTGTCAGTCATTCAAACTAGATTATAGAAGTGACGTTGAGCCACACGCCTGTTAGGGGGAGGAAGAAAAAAAAGCCTGAAGGCGTTGGCTGTTTATTTATTTAATTCTTCTTTGAAGGCTGCTCCTGCCATGTCTGAAGTTTTTAAATTTTAATTTAATTTTTTTTCTTCATTTAAGCCTCAGGGCGTGTCTGCATTTCATTTTCTTTTTTTTCCTTTTTTTTTTTTTGTCAGTATGCCAATGTGTCTTATTAGGATCCCAAATACTCGCGGCCAATATTTGTGTCATGAGCACCTCAGAAAAAGTTAATCTCAAATTCACATTTATTTACTTTGCGTTTTTTCACTCCAGCGTCCCACTTTCTTTAAGTGCACTATCTGCTGAGTTACAGACTGTGGCACCCGGCCCTACAAGCTGAATCGCATCGTGGGAGGGCAGAATGCTGAACTTGGGGAGTGGCCGTGGCAGGTCAGCCTTCACTTCATGACAGCGGGGCATGTTTGTGGCGCCTCCATCCTCTCCGACCGCTGGCTTCTTTCGGCCTCCCACTGCTTTATCACCCACTCCTCTGAGTAAGTTCCAGACCTCCAGCTTATACAGACATGCACAAAACTCAATGATTATTCAGTATGAAATCAATTATTGCCATATAAATTCAACTTTTCAATAAAGTTGTGATTGGTCGCCGGTTGAACTCCCCGGACCGACATCAAAATGTGGGTGGGAAAGGTGAAGCACTCACACCTGCCTCCACCCTCATCTGCCCCACTCTGAGCCTTTGAGCAAGGCCCTTATTCCCACCATCTGCTCCCCTGGGTGCCCAGCTCTCTGCTCCACACAGAGGGCTGTGGTAGCTCGGTGGTCTGTGGTTGTGTCAGGTAGGACATCTGGCATAAAAACAATCAAGTTTTTATGCAAGTTGGTTCACTGTGGCGACCCCTGAGGACAGGAGCAGCTGAATTATTATTATTATTTTTTTTAAGTTTTGATGCACAAAGTGTGATAAAGCTTCACCGTTCAGCCTGGTGTGTTTTGTTCATCTTAGATTCCTGCTGGTGGTGCTCTAAACACACTGCTCACATGAGCTGCTTTCACCACGGTTTAGATCAGTGGATCATTCAAATTCAGTATCGGTGATATGAGCATGTTGCAGAAAAATGTACATACTGTACATTTCTTTAGTAGTGTCATAAGTAATTAGAGATTTTTCAGACATGTTTACCTACTTATTGTTTTCGCCTTTTAGACTAGCATGTTAACGAGTGTATCACTATTTGGCAACACATAAACATTTAGGTGTTTTTTTTGTAATAATTGCTACATGTGCCAGTTATTTTTTATTTTTTATTACTTTTCACAGTTTTTGTAAACTTATAAAACTGAAGCCTGGTAGGGGCAGTTCAAATTTTGGAACCTAGAATATGAAGGGTTATAAACCGTTAATATCTTACCTGTTGTAGATAGCTCTTTGAATGATCTATGTTTGAAGGAATTGAGTTTACTGTAGTTTTTTCTTTCTCACCAGCTTCTTTTAAAAGCCTAAACTATAATATAAATCGACCCGTGTTTGGCTAACCATTAGCTTGTGCTGGATGAAGATTTCTGCCCTATTTTTCATGTTCTGTGTGCTATGACTAATGCTATGACTGATAAGATACTATTTGACAGAACATCACTTCAAAATCACCTTTAAGGTTGTGGTTATCCACCTTGGTTTTAGCCCCGCTCAGACTAGCCATCAGCTTGTCATTCTAATCAGAATAAACCTGCTTCTCCAAACCGATGTTCCAATATCTACCAACAACAGATAAGGTATTAATTGTTCATAATCTTGCCAGAGATCCCCATCTCAAAAGCTCTGAACTGTGATTTAAAACATGGCTTTAAACGTACAGTGGTAGTTCTGATTGAGTTTGATGGTGCTTCTATTCATTCGTTTGTTTCTCGCGTGATTCAAATCAACACTTTTCCCTTTGATCTTGTTCATCTACAGCAACCTGATTACAGCTAACTGGCTAACATACAGCGGTTTGCAGTACCAGTACAAGATCTCTGATGCTCTGCAGCGTAAAGTGGCGAAGATCATCCCCCACCCGTTATACAGCCAGATGACCTATGACTATGACATTGCACTTCTGGAGCTCACCGAGCCACTGGTGTTTAGCAACACCATCCAACCAATCTGCCTACCATCTTCCTCCCACGTCTTCCCAGCAGGCATTTCATGCTGGGTCACGGGATGGGGAGCGGTCCGGGAAGGAGGTACTGAGCAGGAATCCTTGGTAGAAATGAAGCCCATTTTGTTCTAATGCTGTTTATTGTTGCAATTTTAACGTTTAATTCTGTTGGTCTGGAATTACCAGTGAGACACTCAATATGTTTTGTTTTTTTTGTTATTTCTTGTCATAGTTAAGAAATCCACTTCCCTATCCTTCTCAGAGATTTGTTCATTTTTGTACTCCATCTTTTCCTCCAGGCAGCCAGTTCCTTCCCTTCATCTCTTCCTTACTTTATCATGCCATCTTCTTCTGCATTAACGTCGTTGCCATATTTTGCCACTTTCATCATAACATATGTCTTCTGATCAGTTACCCTGCCTTCGTCTTCTCTTATCTGTTTCACGTAGGCCTTCTTGCATTTCCATAATTCAGCACAGATGCCAGCACTCTTGGGAAGTTTCTTAAACCTGTGTTGATTAACACTATTTCAGCCCTTTAGCACCTTTGATGCTATGAACAGAGAGGTGATGTAGCAAAGTACTGACCCTTTTCCATGTGCTCTTGCAGGACAAGTGGCCATGACCCTCCAGAAGGCGTCTGTGAAAATCATCAATGACACGGTTTGCAATACGGTCACAGAAGGCCAAGTCACATCCAGGATGCTCTGCAGCGGCTTCTTGGCTGGAGGAGTCGATGCATGTCAGGTGAGACTGCGCAATCTTTCACAGGAAGAAAGGAATGAAAGCGTGCGGCTATAGATGGGTTTTCACGCCCATGTAATTATAGCGTGCTCACATCCAAAGTCAATCTAATGACCATTTCCCCACACCCAACTGTGCTCACCAGGGAGACTCCGGAGGCCCCCTGGTGTGCTTCGAGGAAAGTGGGAAATGGTTCCAGGCTGGCATTGTAAGCTGGGGCGAGGGCTGTGCACGTCGGAACAAGCCTGGCGTCTACTCGCGCATCACCAAGCTGAGAGACTGGATTAAACAGGAGACAGGAATTTGATGATGATGACATTGAGGGCGGGCAACATCCAAGGTCTAAAAATAAGACGGGACATTTTGGTTTGGTTCAAGATTATACTGTCCAAGTTTCATTCTTTTTAGCAGCAGGCTGATTGTGCTGTTTGGGGCTCGGCTTACTCAAGCACTTTATTTGGTTGCCAACACAACACACAAGCCCCTTCAATCAAATACACACACTCACACTAAAACCAAGTTACACATATTGTATGTTTGTATAGATTTTAAAGACCTTTTTTTTGCAGTTTATGCCCCATCTTATGTGTATGTTGATTCTATTTTAAATTGTGTTCAAATATGAAAACATCTTAGAATAGGAGGTAGTTCAGATCTTTCTAAGTGGAGATTTGTGAAAATGTGAACAATTATAATTTTGTTATCTGCTCTATAAAGCCTCTCAATTCTGACCTTATTGATGAGCTAACAGCTCTTCCAAGTACCGGTACAGCCAAAACAAATGGGAATTGGCACCAATCCCCATTTAAAACAACTCAAATTTCTTAGCATTTAAGGTAAATGGTATTTATTTTTAAAATTTACTACAGTTTTAATTTTTTAAAAAAATCTACTAGATTATGCAAAGGTAGATTCTGAGTTGTTTTAAGATGGAAACAATCCACTTTGGTCTTGACTCGAGCTCAGACTAGCTGCTGACTCGTCAGTTTGTTCCATATTAAACTATTTCTCAAAACTGGAGGTTTTCAAAAAGCTATTTTCAACAGGTAAAATATTAATTGTTCGTAATCTTTCCACCGAACCCCATTTATAGCAATTTGATCTATAGCTTTAAGAATAATTTACTCATTGCCCATTGTTTAACTTTTTATTGTGGGTTTTATACAACTTTTAATGTGATTTGTTTTTTCTTGTTTTTTTATTTTCTTTTATTTTTTAACTGTAATTTCTTTTTCGAATTGCTTGTTTTTAAACCTTTTTTTGTTTATCTGAACTTTTTTGTGGTCACATTTTCTTGCTCAAGTCAATGTTCCACCTTATCTTCAGACTCAGGCAGGTTTAAACATAAATGACAAAAACTAAAATAGCCACAAAAAATATATATTTAATAGGACAAATAGCATACTTGAACAAGTATTTTCATATTATGGTGAAATGCATGAAAACCAAAAGCTGCCTGGAAGGCAGAAGATGCATTAATCAATCTAAAAGCCCATTATTTGTTTTGGAAAATGGCCAGCAGTAAAGTAGACCCAGTTTGTAATTGGCAAGTGAAAACATCCTAAAAAATACCCGTGCAGTCGTTGAATAATGAGGCTGGACTGATTCACATCAGTGTTTATTTATTTATTTGTTCTTACTCTTGCGCTGGCCCTGTGTGATTTGTGCACAATTTGACTAAATATTCTATTCAAATGAGGGGGTGGAGGATAAGACGGAGGTCCAGCTGGCTTTAGCACGTGTCTTCACTTGAGCTCAGGGTGATCCATGTCTCAAGCCACAGACGCCTGAGAGTTCAAACCAATCGGTGGCTGTTGAGCCTTTTTAGTTTCTTCTCCAGAGTCTCAAACTAATTTCATCAACTTTTTTGTGTTTGCTTCATTCTGGAACAGTTTGATCCTGGATAAGCTCTCAAAAACTTCACGTGTTATTTATTGAAGGGTGGAAAATAAAATCATTGAAGATTTCTCTCAGGTTGCCTTTTTTATGAGTTTCTGCAGAAAATGCAAAATTATGGAAACAAACTATGGAAGTGTAAATACCAGAATTAGTTGGAGAAGCCACATCTTTTAAAACTTTTTTTAATGGCGTCTGTGATTTGAATATTAGACCTTTTATTTCTTGTATTTGCTGTTTTATCTGTTTTTATACAAATGAGTGATAACACCATTTTGAAATTGTTCAGGACTTAATTAAATCACCTGTTTCTCTATGATGGGGTCTCGTTTTGTCGTGCGTAATAAATGCGTGTGTTGGGACGCCTTGTCCTTTGCTCTCAGCAGAATTGTAATAATGTAGTTCTCTCTGGTGGTGAGCAGCATGCACACCTGGGGACCGGCAGTGACAAGACAAGCTCATAACACCAAATAATACCTTCCTTTGTCACAACTCCATCTTATTACCCTTCCAAATGGGCATGTTGGCTCGAGGAGGAGGAGACACGTACAGTGGGGGTTCTACTGTCTCATCTGTCTTCATTAAACACAACACCAGTGGGGGAATAGGAAAATCAACACCGACAGAGCTGCTAATTTATGTATTCATCACTTTTCCTTCATGGGAAGCTTTGTTTGTCACTTGAAACTCGGTGAGTGACTGATAACTTGCTACGATTCACCAGAGTCAACCTCACTGCTAAGGTGGGCAATTATGTTTCTTCCCATCGGTGTGTGGGTCTTGATTTTTCTGTCATATTCGATAAATATCTGATGAACCGCTGAATGGATTTTAATCAAACTCAAAAGTCATCATTGGATGTACATAACAGATTTACTATCCAATTTAAGATGGCTGCCACAGCTAACTGATGTAAGCAAAAGCAAAAATGACAACAGCACAAATACAGTTGTCCCTCTACTTCATGGTTCGACTTTCGCGGACTCACTCTGTTGCGGTTTTTCAAAGTAAGATTGAACATGAGAAAAGAAAAATTGTACAGGACACAGGATTGTCAACTTTAATATTACTCACATGATTGGGACTGTACGGGATACTGTACCGTAAAAAGTTAATGAAAAAATAACATATTGCGGACAGGAGCTGCCACTTTGTAGTTTTCTCTCAATAAGCCCACACTGTATCCCGCACATAACCACTACATTTCCCAGAAGCCCAATTGCCTCCTTCTGAAATATGTAGAGGGAACGTTTTGATCTGATCGGAAAAAGTTTGGCGCTTATTACAGTGACTTCGGCACCCAGCGGATGCAGAGAGCCGGAACCCACAGAACTGGACCAAATCCAGATCCATCGGTGAATCTCGCCTCTGAATATCTGGCGCTCTCTCTGGAGCCCATCAGGACTTTTTTTTTGGTCATCTCTTTCAACCAGCCCATGAGGAACTCCAAGCAGGGGGACACTGGTAAGTAAAATTTTGTAGCTACATGTAAGTCTGTTGTTTAAGAGTTTAGAACATTGATTGTGGGCTTTGTTGCTGCAGGTCGGACTGGAACTGAGTCATTGCCGTTCTGCCTAGCTGGTGAGTAAAATTTAGTAGCTACATACACAGTACTGAAAATATGTTGTTAAAATGACGTAGGTTTAAGAGTTTAGAACATTGCATATATATATATATATATATATATATATATATATATATATATATATATATATATATATATATATATATATATATATATATATATATATATATATATATATATATATATATATATATATATATATATATATATATATATACTATATATATATATATATATATATATATATATATATATATATATATATATATATATATATATATATATATATATATATATATATATATATAATATATATATATATATATATATATATATATATATATATATATATATATATATATATATATATATATATATATATATATATATATATATATATATATATATATATATATATATATATATATATATATATATATATATATATATATATATATATATATATATATATATATATATATACATATATACATACATACTATATATATATATATATATATATATATATATATATATATATATATATATATACAGTGGTGGGCAAATGAACGCTAGGTAGCGCTAAAGCGCTAATCCGCTTACAGTGGACCTAAACTTTTTGTCAGCGTTTTTGTGAATTGACTAACTTTTATAATTCATAAGCGGATTTGTGCTATTTTTATTTAAAATGCAGTACCGCTAATAACTAATTATCTATCAGTAAAAACCAATAAACTTATTTACAAGCTCTTATGCTGCTTGTTTTACCTTTTTCCCCACCGTAAACAGCAGAGAGGAGGAAGGGTGTGAGGGGGAGGGGGGCAGAGCTGAGAACAGACTCGGATCTACCATGTAGGTAAATGCCTGGGGGTCCCATTTCAGCAGTGGCCCCGGCCCCGCCTCGCCCCGTGCAGTCACCTACATAACTAACATTGATCCTGCTTGTTAATGTACATTTAACATAAAAATAATTATAGTTACGATGAAAATCCTTAGGACAACGGATGAAAATTAGCTATTGTGCTAACTCCGGCATATTTACATTGATGCTAACTGCTGTTATGTTGATTAATATGCATTGTCCTAACTTAAATAAATAAATAAATGAAATGAAATGAAAACGATCATTAAATACGCAATTAAAAAAACTGTTGATTTCTTTATCCCCCTACTAAAAATGGACTATTCCATCTTGACATCTTCCGGGTCACTCAGAGGTGAACTCGGGGGCTAATTCTGTGGCTACTGTTTGTGCTGGGTACTTGGATAAATCCGTAGAGAACCCCGCTGTTTCAAGCCAAATTAACGTGGCCGGAGGAGTTTATTGTGTGTTTTGTGTCGACCATTTGACGGTGAGTCGTTATTTTTATGTATTTTAGTTACTTTTCATTAAATCTGTTGACTACCTATAGACGCTAACGCTGTGTCTGCCTGTTGGTTGTGCTGGGTTACTAATGGATAAATCCGTAGAGAACCCCGCTGTTTCAAGCCAAATTAACGTGGCCGGATGATTTTATTGTGTGTTTTGTGTCGACCATTCGACGGCGAGTCGTTAGTTTCATGTATTTGGGTTACTTTTATGTATAAATGCGGTGGCGACACACCCGTGTATTTGAGATTTAAACGTGGTTTTAGGGATTAAAAGATCATTCTATTTTTTGTTAATTTCGTGGCCGAATAGAATATATGTACGTAAAGTATTAAATAAATCCTTTGATTTTTGTAATTTCATCCTTTTAGGATCATTTTTGTTACTTTTCAGTTGGCAGTGTAGTGCAAATATTGATAACGCTGCCGGCTATATATAAATATATATATATATATATATATATATATATATATATATATATATATATAAATATAGAAATATATAAATAGCGGATTAGATTAGCTTCCCCTAATTTTCATAAGACATTTGTGCTTTTGAAATTGTGGACCTAAAAAAATTAATAAGCGTTTTAGAAATTGTGGAACTAATTTTTTAATTAGCGGTGCCCAGCTTTG
>JBBPBX010017551.1:0-26198 GCA_038048925.1 Garcialebias charrua
TAAAAACTTGGGACTCCAGAAGTGAATCATACATGCAAATAACACTGTGAAATATTTATTGGCTGTTTCTCCCTCTGGAATAATCATGTTTATTTCAGATGCTTATGGTGGTAAATGCAGTGACAGGTTTATAACACAGAACTCTGGGTTTCTGGACTATCTGCGTGCTGGAGATCAGGTGATGGGTGATCGTGGTTTCACAGTGAGGGACCTGCTGCAAGAGCTATGGTGTCAATTTAATCATTCCAGCATTCACACGCAAAGGATGCCAGCTTATTTCAAGTGAGAAGTGAGAAGACATTAAATGTAAACATTTTTCTCAAACATGTACAGTACTGGTGTACTTGCTGTAAACGTAACACAACTCTTAACATGTTTTTTTAAAGGATGCAATGTTAACTATATTACATTAGAAAAGTATTTGCTAAAATGATTCATTTATTATGTACAATAGTTGCAAGGTTAGTTTTTTGTGTGCACTATATCAGTTAATTTTGGATTAAACTACTGTTTCTATCTAAATGTCACTTTTTTCATTATCAGGTTTTTAAAGACCTGTCTATTTCATTATTTGTTTTCGTTTACTGTATTTTATTATAAGTTCTCAAGGTGCTTCATTTGTGAATCAGTGAAGTCTTTGACAAAAGAAATGTCAAGCTCCAGGTGCTTAGTTGGTGTCCAGATAAACATCTTGCAGCTCAAAAGTCCAAGACAACATCATTGTTAGCTGGACCTGGAGATGTGGATTTTTAATGATTAGACTGGACTCTGTGTTTGCCTTAAGGTAAATAAGATTGTGTCCCACCTCTCTTAACATAAAAGGACCAACCTTTTTAATGTGAAGATACTGATAAGCTTCAGAGCTTTTCAGATTGCTCATCACTTTACCATCTGAAGCAACTGTCAACAAAGTAGCTAAGTATGCTAGTAGCTAAACATGCTAGTGTACGTTATTTTCGGACACTTCTTCAAGTCGTCCACCCACCCCTCAATAGCTGTAGGTAGCGGTAAAACTATTTCTCCACATTTGAGTTGTGATCGTTTGTGTTCCCACATATTTTATGACCTAAAACCTCTGACGAAAACCGGTTAGCGCGTTGCTAGCGTGTAAAAAAAGTGCCGGTTCTGACTTTCGGCGGAAGTCGTACACATAATTCGCGCAAGGCATCATGGGGGCTAGGAATAAGGTGGATATGGCTTATTTAAACGCTAGAATAACCTAACCTGCAGTGTTTTACTTGCCTCAAATTATCTGCCTCAGCAGCATACACACCCGTTTTAGCTCGTTGTTAGCTTAGCTTTTAGCAACAGCAGGTTTTGTTCATTCATGTGAACAGAGCTAAAACAGCTAGCAAATAAAGAAAACAGAACCGATTACCTTCAACTTCCAACTGAATGTCCAGTCGTCGTCCAGAGTCAGACCAGTCGACGTCTAATAAAAAGCAAGTTTTACGAGCGCTGAGTCCGAGACAACAACAGCTTCTTGTCCGACAGATGAAAAGGAAATAGCTACATTTGAACGAAGCGCGCGAAGCAAGAGGCGTTGATTGGTTGGATATGATCACATGCTACTTCCCCCGATAAACAAGAGTGGCGTTGATTGGTTAGGACAAAGTTCACATGCAACCTGACAAGCAAGAGTGGCGTTGATTGGTTGGGACGTACATGATCACGTTCTACCCCCAATCCAATCATAACGCATGAAGACCACAAACAGAAAAATGGCAGAAAGCAAACAACTTCACGTTTCACGCCTGGAGTAACGCAGAATAAAATTGAATAATGATAATAATAATGATGATAATAATAATACCCTGATGCATGCTCAATAATAATAATAATAACAATATACTATATATATATATATATATATATATTGTAGCGTGTGAAGAAGGAGAAACAAACTGATCTGCAAGCAGTTGCCTTTAATCCTTCGAGCGTCAAAACCAGAAACAGAATGAATGAATTTACACACGAACACTTCTTCTTCTTCACCTGGTAAAACCTGGGGAGCACCTCGCTGGCTCCTCCTACTGGGTGAGAGAGAGATGAGGCCATATACCTCACCAACACACCACACAGCCCCCCCCCCCGAACACCCAGAAGGGCAAATACAAAACATATCAGTCTCTCACAGGGGGCCTAATCAACCTGCCGAACCGACTGCGTCGACTCGGGGGCGGAGAAACAGCTGGCACCCGTGCAGGAACAACATTTTGTGCCACAGGGGGAGGAACACAGTTGGGGGGAGAAAACGGAAGATGGGGTCGAGCAGGAGGGCGGCCGCGTCTAGGAACCTGAGCCGGCAACACCTCTTCATCAGCCAACACATAGGCTGGCTTCAGGCGGTCCACTGTAACCAGCTCTCTACGCCCACCCATGTCTAAAACAAAACTTTTCGCGCCCCTTTCGAGCACCCGAAACGGCCCGTCATACGGAGGCTGGAGGGGCGAACGGTGGGCGTCACGTCGCACAAAAACAAAACGGGCAGACTGGAGTGCTGTGGGCACAAACGCCTGCGGGAAACAATGGTGCACAGGACCCGGAACCAAAAGACTACTCTGCGAATAGGGGTCCACCGCTTCGGGGAACCGTGGAGCGGCAGCGTCTAACAAAAACTCCCCTGGGATTCGTAAAGGCTGACCAAAAACCAACTCGGCTGATGAAGCGTTGAGGTCCTCCTTAGGAGCTGATCGCAACCCAAGCAGCACCCACGGCAAACGCTCCACCCAGCCAACGTCTGTTAGCGCAGCACGTAACGCCGCCTTAAGAGACCGATGGAAACGTTCAACCAACCCGTTAGCCTGAGGGTGGTAGGCGGTAGTGCGATGCACCTGCACCCCCAAGGAGCGCGCCATCTCGGACCAGAGCCCTGAAATAAACTGGGGACCTCTGTCTGAAGTGATGTCCGAGGGCACACCAAAACGGGCAACCCAAGTGGAGAGGAACGCACCAGCCACGTCGGAGGTAGTTGTGGAAGAAAGAGGAACGACCTCCGGCCACCTGGTTGTGCGGTCGACCACTGTAAGCAGGTGTGTGAAACCCCGTGATGGGGGCAGGGGACCAACTAAGTCCACATGCACGTGGTCAAAACGCTTGGCTGGAATGGGAAATGGTTCCAGTGGTGCCTTAGTGTGCCGGTGCACCTTGGCACGCTGACAAGCCACGCAAGCCGCTGCCCAACTCCTCACCTCTCTGCGTAAACCAGGCCACACAAAACGTGCGCTGACTAGTTTCACAGACGCGCGCACACCTGGGTGCGAGAGAGAGTGAACAGAGTCAAAAATGCGGCGGCGCCAACCTGATGGAACCACTGGGCGTGTCCGGCCTGTGGAAACGTCACACAGGATCAAAGGACCGCCCTCTCCCAATTTGACCTCCTCTAGCTTAAGCCCTGAAACGCCGGCACGAAGGGCAGTTATATCAGCGTCTCCCGGTTGGTCAGCGGCCATGGCAGAAAAATCTACCCCGAGGAGCACAGGACAAACGAGCACCCGTGACAGACAGTCTGCCACTGAGTTGGATTTTCCAGCCACATGGCGGACGTCCGTTGTAAACTCTGAAATGGCCGCCAAGTGCCGTTGCTGACGCGCTGACCAGGGCTCCGAAACTTTAGACATTGCAAACGTGAGTGGTTTGTGGTCCACATAAGCCGTAAATGAACGACCCTCCAGCAAAAAACGAAAATGCCGTGTAGCTAAGAATAGCGCCAACAACTCGCGGTCAAAAACGCTGTACTTGCGCTCGCAGTCCCGCAATTTACGGCTGAAAAATGCCAACGGCTGCCATGCGTCGCCAACGCGTTGCTCTACAACGGCCCCCACAGCTATATCTGAAGCATCAGTTGTCAACGCAATCGGGGCCTCTGAATCTGGATGGGCTAGGAGTGCCGCGCTAGCTAACGCGGACTTAGCACCATCAAAAGCAGTGATCCGGTCCGGGGTCCAAACCACTGTGTCAGTCGCCTTCCTCGAGCGCAGGGCCTCGTAGAGAGGCTGCAGGAGATGGGCTGCATTGGGAATGAACCTGTTGTAAAAGTTCACCATGCCCAAAAACTCCTGCAACTTTTTAACCACCAGAGGACGTGGGAACTCTGCCACCGCCTGCACCTTGGCAGGCAATGGAACTGCACCCTGCGCGGAAATTCGATGACCTAAAAAATCGATCACCGGTAAACCAAACTGGCACTTAACCGGATTAATGATCAAGCCATGTGCATCCAAGCGCTGAAAATTTTCTTTCAGGTGCAACAGGTGCTCCTCGGTTGACGAGCTGGCCACCAAAATGTCGTCCAGATAGACAAACACAAAATCGAGGCCACGTAACACGGAGTCCATCAGCCTTTGAAAAGTCTGTGCTGCCCCCTTTAGTCCAAACGGCATGCGGAGGAACTCAAAAAGCCCAAAGGGGGTGATTACTGCAGTTTTAGGTACATCGCTGGACTGCACTGGGACTTGATGGTAGCCGCGCACCAGATCCACCTTAGAAAAAATGGAAGCACCCGACAACCGAACAGAAAAGTCCTGAATGTGCGGAATGGGGTAGCGATCAGGCGTCGTCACGTTATTTAAACGGCGAAAATCGCCACATGGGCGCCACGACCCGTCTGCTTTTGGTACCATGTGAAGGGGGGAGGCCCACGGGCTGTTAGAGCGTCTAACAATACCCAACCTCTCCATGGTACCAAACTCCTCTTTAGCGATGGCCAGTTTAACAGCGTCGAGGCGGCGTGCACGTGCGAAAACGGGCGGTCCCGTAGTAGGGATGAAATGCTCGACCCCGTGTTTAGTTTCTGAAGAGGAAAAAGCAGGTGTAGTTAAAGAGGGGAATTCTGCCAACAAACCTTGAAAAACATCTCCTGAAACTAAAACATTAGCATGAGTTAGCGGCCCAGCCCCCCCAGACACACATGGGAAAGTTGCAAAAGTTACAGCGTCAATAAGTCTGCGGTTAGCAACATCTACTAACAGTCCATGAGCACATAAAAAATCTGCACCGATAATAGGAACAGTCACTGAGGCAACAACAAAATCCCACTCAAACTCACAACCATGGAAAGAAACTGTTGCCCGTCTAGTGCCAAAAGTTCCAATGGGAGAACCATTAGCTGCTGTTAGCAGTGGGTCACTGACTCGGCCTGCTAATTCAGGTCCAACAGGGTGGACTAAACTCTTCTGGGAGCCAGAGTTAACCAGAAAACGACGTCCTGACAGGGAGTCTGTGACGAAGAGCAGCTCACCTCGCTCGCCAGCGCCCATAGCTGCTACTGAGCGCCGGCTTCCTCGTTTCCCGACACCCATGTACATGGTGGGATGCAACGCTTAGCTTTGTTTGCAAACCTCCGGTGGTAGAGACAAAGGGAGCTCCCCCGCCGAGTTCGCGCGCCAACAGCTGAAACCACCGCCGGCTCCTCCACCTCCATCTGCATGGGCTCCACCGATGTACTCTGCACCGCGAACCGTCTGGTAGCCAGCAGGACCCGGTCCGCCTCCTCCGCCAAACCCCGGTAATCACCGGTAGATAAACAAGGGGAATTGGCCAAAGTAGCCCTCACTTGCGACGGAAGCTGGCGCAGGAAAATGTGAGGGAAAAGGAAACCCCCGTCGTCTGAACCAAGTAGCGACAGCATTTTGTCCATCATGTTCACAGCCGTGCCGTCACCCAAACCCGGCAGCGATAGCAGTTTATCAGCCCTCTCAGTTGAAGTCAAAGTGTACCTTCGAAGCAGAAACTCTTTGAGGGCGCCATATTTGTCCACGTGCGGCGGGTCGCGCAGCAGCGGCATGGCTTTGCGGGTTGACTGCATATCCAGAGCTGACACGACCAAGAAGTACCTGGTTTCATCTGCGTTCACGCCTCGGAGGCGAAAGAGTGCCTCGATGTGCTGGAACCACGAAACCGGGTCGCTCTGCCAGAACTCCGGGAGCTTAACACTCGCTACGGAAACAGAGTCGGCTGGGGTCGGTTGCAACAGCTGGGCAGACGTCGCGGCGGCGGAGTCCGACGAAGAAACAACATCCTCGTCTGATCTTGACATATTTCACGTCGGGGTCACCACTGTAGCGTGTGAAGAAGGAGAAACAAACTGATCTGCAAGCAGTTGCCTTTAATCCTTCGAGCGTCAAAACCAGAAACAGAATGAATGAATTCACACACGAACACTTCTTCTTCTTCACCTCGTAAAACCTGGGGAGCACCTCGCTGGCTCCTCCTACTGGGTGAGAGAGAGATGAGACCATAAACCTCACCAACACTACAACAATATAAAAAAACAGCTCGAGCTGTTTAAAAAAACTGACAAAACGTTTAAAACAGAAGTACTAAAAATAAACCAGTGTGAAAATACTTTGTGTAAAGAAACTGGCAGGTGGCAAAGGGAACGTTTGTTTAACGTTATAATAACGTTAGGTTAGAACGTTATATCTAGGTTTGTTCAAACGTTAGTCAAAACCTTCAAAGAACGTTTTAAGAACGTTGTGATCTAACAGAACCATGTAAGAACCATACCAGAACGTTAGTTTAACGTTCCCTGTTACTTGGGATAAGGCACATTTGGCATCCTTAGATAAGGCTAGTCAGAGAATGCTGTATATGTATCTGCAGTAGTGTAGATAAAAGTAGTGTAAATGTAAACAGTAGTAATAAATGTAAAGCAGTAGTAATAAATGTAAACCGTATTAATAAATGTAAACAGTGAATGTAAACAGTAGTATGACTATAGGCAGTAATGTAATACAAACATTAGTGCAAATATGAGAAGTAGTGCAAACTGAATGAGCACATGACCGAGAGTTTAGTGAATAACCCGTTTGATGACACAGAGTCCAGTGTTAAAAACTTTGTGTTGAGTGGTAATGTGTGAGAAAGTTTTTTGTGTTAAGGCAGTTCAAATGGGAGGGGAGGCAGAGCAGGCAGAGTGTTTAGCATTCTGACTGCCTGATGAACAGAGCTGTCTCTCAGTCTACTGGTACGAGCCTGGAGACTCCTCAGTCTCCTCCCTGATGGCAGCAGTCTAAAGCGGCTGTGTAGTGGGTGTGTGGGATCACCTGCCATGCAGTGGGCTTTCCGAGTGAGGCGTTTGCTGTGTAAGTCCTGCAGTGAGGGCAAGGAGGTGCCGACGATCTTCTCAGCTGCTCTCACGATGCGCTGGAGGCTCTTGCGGCATGATGCAGTACATGCACCAAACCACACCGTGATGCAGCTGGTCAGGACACTTTCTATGGCACCCCTGTAGAAGGTGCACATGATGGGGGTTGAAGCTCCAGCCCTTTTCAGCTTGCGGAGAAAGTAGAGGCGCTGGTGAGCCTTCTTGGCCAGTGCTGCAGTGTTCCTGCTCCAGGACAGGTCCTTCGAGACGTGCACTCCCAGGAACTTGGTGCTGTCCACTCTCTCCACTGCGGTGCTGTTGATGGTCAGAGGGGCATGTTGTGCATCCCTCTTCCTGAAGTCCACGACAATCTCCTTTGTCTTCTCCACGTTGAGAGTGAGATTGTTGTGTCCGCACCACAAGGCCAGGCGGCTCACCTCGTTCCTGTAGTCCGTCTCATCGTTGTTGCTGATGAGACCTACCACTGTTGTGTCGTCCGCAAACTTGATGAAGTGGTTGGAGCTGTACGATGGTGTGCAGTCGTGTGTTAGCAGGGTGAATAGAAGGGGGCTCAGCACACATCCTTGTGGGGCCCCTGTGTTCAATGTGATGGTGCTAGATGTGTTACTCCCGATCCGTACTGTCTGTGGTCTCCCGGTCAGGAAGTCTAGCAGCCAGTTACACATTGAGGTGTTCAGCCCCAGACTGTCCAGTTTATGGATGAGCTGTTGGGGGATGATGGTGTTGAATGCCGAGCTGAAGTCGATGAACAGCATTCTAACATAAGAGTCCTTCGTGTCCAGATGTGTGAGAGCTGTGTGGAGGGCAGAGGAGATGGCATCGTCGGTTGAGCGATTAGGTCGGTATGCAAATTGGAAGGGATCCAGGGAGGCAGGGAGGACAGATGTGATGCTTTTCATGACTAGCCGTTCAAAGCACTTCATCAGGATGGGGGTGAGTGCTACTGGGCGATAGTCATTGAGGCATGCGGGCATTGCCTTCTTTGGGACAGGGATGATGGTGGTGGTTTTGAAACAGGTGGGAACGATGGCCTGGCTTAGTGAGATGTTAAAGATGTCCGTGAAGACCGCTGCGAGTTCCCCTGGACGAGAAATGAGTCATCACTAAGCAAGGAGACGTCTAAACAACGTCTTTTTCAAGTCATTTCTGCACGTCTAAATCTGTGTTCTGTGAAGCCGTCATACATTTGGAGATGCCATATGCGTAGCACAAACGCATGGATATAGCTGTGAAGCCGTCATACATTTGCAGACGCCATACGAGTAGCGCAAACCGACGGCTGCATCTATCCGCTGTGAAATCAACATATTCTTCTGTATGCTGGTGAAGATTCTCAGTCGTCCAGGACATGATGAAATCAAAAAAGGCGTTCAATACAGGATCAACTGGACTTTGTTGTTTGTCAATTTACATACAGTTTTGTGTCTTCTAACAGAGACCTCAAGGGAACCTCCTGGTGTGATCTTTCAATTTACATGTATGTGTTACAAACCCCTTTTGTTAAGCTGGGATGGGTCGTTTTGTCAATTTAAATAGAATGGGCATGTTATTTAATTTGTGGTGTTTTTTCAGTTTCCAATTTCACATGTTGGTGCGTGACTTGTAAGCCTGTATAAAACTTCTCGTTCTCACAGCTTCCATTCAGAATTGAAAAAGACTTCTGGACAGAAGTCGAAACGTTTTCTGCAACAAATAAAGTCCAGTTGATCCTGTATTGAACGCCTTTTTTGATATTCTTCTGTAGCAGTTTAACATTTGTACGACACTGTGACTAGCAGTTTAACAGCTTAAGAAGAAACTAAAGAAACTAACTAAACAAACGCAGTTGAAACATCAGTAGGAACAAATTGAAATATAGAATAATGAAAGAATATAAAATACAAACTAACATAAAATACATTTAGGAGAGTTAATGATAAGCGCGTCTAAAGAGATGTTTTCAGAGCAGTCTTGAACAGAGAAACTAGCAGTTTAACCGCTGTATGACACCCTCACTAGCTGGTTAACCGCTGTATGACACCCTCACTAGCTGGTTAACCGTTGTATGACACCCTCACTAGCTGGTTAACCGCCGTATGACACCCTCACTAGCTGGTTAACCGTTGTATGACACCCTCACTAGCTGGTTAACCGCCGCATGACACCCTCACTAGCTGGTTAACCGTTGTATGAAATGACACCCTCACTAGCTGGTTAACCGCCTTATGACACTAGGGTTGGGCGATATGGAAAAAATCATATATCACGATATGGACTTTTTTATATCACGATAACGATATATATCACGATATATACAACACGATGTGTGTGTGTGTGTGTGTACAGGAAAAATTTGGACCAAAGTTTTTTTATTTTATTATTTTACTACAGATAGTTACAATTATAAGAATGTGAACAAAAAGAACAAGGAAATTTGGACCAAAGTAGAAACTAGATCTACCTAAGATCTACCTTAATTCAAGGAGTACGATTATGGAATGACTTAATGCCAAATGACAAATGTTAAGGAAGCCAAATCATTCCTTGTATTTAAGAAACTGGTAAAAAATGAATTGCTAAAAAAATATAAATGAATCTAATTTAATGTGTGATATATGTGAATTGAAAATTGACTGAGTTATTTACTTATTTTGTTATTATAGAAAATATTGTTTGAACTGTTATTAGATGAATAAGGAGCAGATTTAATAAGATTTATTCTTCATCTGCTACCTTTCATTTTATTTTTTTTCTATTATGAATACGTTAATTGTTGTATTTCATATTATAAAATGAATAAACTAACAAACAAACAAACAACTCCTTTTCTACTTTGGTCCAAATTTTTCCTGCAGGTGGCGGTAAAACAACAGCTGCTAATGAAACTCACGAAGAAGAAATCCGCTCTGAAGTTTGAGTAAACAAAGCAAGAAACAGAAAAGAGAAAACGTTGCGTTTGATTGCGGTTCTGTTGTGTCTCTGGTCTGTTTTGTATTGGTTAACTGGACCCGAGTTCGGACTCGGTTGGACTCTGGGTTCGTGTCCTCTGGACCCATTTTGTCTCAGAGTTTCAGCGGAGCGAAATAATGGAAGCTAACAAGGTGAGCTTCCCCCTCTTTTTGGTAAAAGTTATTCTTCTTGGGCTGCCTGTGCAGCTGTTTTCTCCTTGTTGAGACCATAGATATATAGACACCGGCTTCATGTGCCTGTGGCTCTGTTGCTCTCGAGTTTAACAACGTAAAGCATGTGTCGCAAACCCGCGCGTGCGTCAAACATAAAGCAGCGCCGTCATCTCGCAAAACCCCATATGAAGCTTCTTTGCGACAGTTATTTATTTATTCTTATTTATCACGATAGAGACGATAGAAGGAAAGTAGCACGATAGACACGTTTCTATCGTCCCCACGATATATATCGTCATATCGCACAGCCCTATATGACACACTCACTAGCTGGTTAAACGCTGTATGACAGCCTCACTAGCAGGTTAACAGCTGTATGACAGCCTCACTAACAGGTTAACAGCTGTATGACAGCCTCACTAGCAGGTTAACAGCTGTATGACAGCCTCACCAGCAGGTTAACAGCTGTATGACAGCCTCACTAGCAGGTTAACAGCTGTATGACAGCCTCACTAACAGGTTAACAGCTGTATGACAGCCTCACTAGCAGGTTAACAGCTGTATGACAGCCTCACTAGCAGGTTAACAGCTGTATGACAGCCTCACTTGCTGGTTAACAGCTGTATGACAGCCTCACTAACAGGTTAACAGCTGTATGACAGCCTCACTAGCAGGTTAACAGCTGTATGACAGCCTCACTTGCTGGTTAACAGCTGTATGACAGCCTCACTTGCTGGTTAACAGCTGTATGACAGCCTCACTAGCAGGTTAACAGCTGTATGACAGCCTCACTTGCTGGTTAACAGCTGTATGACAGCCTCACTTGCTGGTTAATAGCTGTTTTATGAACTGAGAAATTGTAGTCGGGGTTTAATTAGTACATAGACTTTTTTTTTTTTTTCCTGATTCGAGGGACAGACAAACCTGTCATTTCCTGTCACAGTGCCATCCAATGGATTACTTTGTGCCACATACTTCAGCCAAATGGTAGAGATGGCTGAAACAATTTGTTAAGTTTAGCACTCCCTTTTTTTTATTTAGTGTCTCCAAATGTGGTAAAACATTTTAATGTTTTAATCTCCACAAGCGTTTTAATCTCCATAAACATGGTACTTGATCACAACATGGACTGCAGTTAATTTAAACGAATGTGAACCTCTTCATGCAAAACTTTAATGTAATTGATGTGTGGAGGCACTAGAATCTTAACACTAATGCTGAGTACATGAAGCTACTTTTATGATGAAAGTTGTGTCTTCTTCCAGGATGTTTATAAAGCATTCAACACCACACACTATAATTTAGTACTTCAGTCAATAGAGCAATTTTGGAATTGGTCATTTTTTATGTCAAGCTGTTAAAACTATATACACCAATGGTAACAGTTCCAATTAGAGTAGCTGTGCTCAACCTCGTCATCCTGTGATGCCTGATGTCAGTGGTCAGATCCAAGGATGGAAGAACACAACTATTCAAAAAGGTCCTCCATCAAATGTGTAATGTAAGTTGTTTCCTGCTTACAACAATTTGCTCCTGTTTCATTGTCTGCCTGTTGTTGATCAAGTTGTAATGACTTTGACAAAACTAAGACAGAGCTTTGTAATGGATGATGTAGAACAGCTGTTGAAAAAGCAACACCTAAACAAATATGTTAGTTGCAAAAAAAATTTTGATTGTCTGTACATGTTAACATGTAGACTGGGAGGAGACCCCAGGGAAGACCCAGGACATGCTGGAGTGGTCTGGGAAGGCCGTAAGAGTTCTCCCAGAAGAGATGGAAGAAGTTGCTCTGGAAAGAGATGTCTGGACACTCCCTGCTCAAGCTGCTGCCCCTGTGACATGATGTAAAACCAGGAGGAAGATGATGGATGGATGGATGGAGTTAATATGTCTGAAGGTGATATTATGCCTTGGAGTTTAATTTTTTTAATAAAACTAAAAACTAATGTAAACAACAATTAAGACTGGTATTTTCTCCAAAGCAGCTTCATGTGATGTGTTGTGTACGGTATGAATATTTATGTGCTTACTGCATTTTAATTTTATCAAGGTATTTGTGGCAGAGCTGAATCTTATTTGCAAAAAATTAATCTATCAATATTGGAAGCATGTTTGAAAAGTAAAAGTTATGGAAGTGTTTCATCTGTTTATCTGTAAAGTCTTTGTAAAAAAAGAAAAGTCCAACTCCAGGTGTTCTGTTGGTGTCCAGATAACCAGTGTGCAGCTCCAGGCACGTCACTGTCGCTGAACCTGGAAGAATAAATGTGCAATATGTTTTAATGAAGGTTTACAAATACCTGTCACATAAGTACATATACTGAAAATTGCAACATTTACTCACCTGGACGTAGAATCCACTTTGCCCATTGGTAAGAATGAGGTACCGGTACTTCTCATCTTCTAAGCATCTGATGTCACAATATGGCCGACACCGAAACTGTGCAAATGAAATGGAGCTATTTAGAGGACATTTAATCTCTAGGAGCTGCACAGAGTCCAAACTTCCATCAAGAAATTGAGATGTGTATTTAAACCCCAAAATACATTACAACAAATGCTGGTGAAGATTCTCAGTCATCCAGGACATGATAAATCAAAAAAAGGCATTCAATACAGAAACAACTGGACTTTATTTGATCAAATAAATAAAGTCCAGTTGTTTCTGTATTGAACGCCTTTTTTCATTATGACAAAGACTGGTTCATCCCAAAGATCCAGTCCCCCGGCACAAACAGAGTAATATTGTGTATGCTGTTCAGTGTCAGGAGGGCTGTGATCAGTCTTATATCGGGGAAACTAAACAGCCACTGGCCAAAAGGATGGCCCAGCACAGAAGATCAACATCATCAGGTCAGGACTCTGCAGTCTACACTCATCTCCAGGTCAGAGGTCACTCTTTCAGGGATGAAGATGTTCACATCCTTGATAGAGAGGAACGATGGTTTGAGAGAGGAGTAAAGGAGGCCATCTTTGTGAAAAGAACCGTCCATCATTAAACAGAGGTGGAGGCTTCTGGGTTCAACTGCCCCCCTCTTACAATGCTGTTATTAGTAAGTAAGTACGTAAGTAAAGTTTATTTATAGAGCGCTTATCACAGACATAAAATCACAAGGCGTTGTACAATAAAAATCAACACTAAAAATTATACAAAGTATAAAACAAGCATAAGAACTACAAAAATATTGCTAGTTTCACTCAGCCCTCTGTGAATAGCAAACAACCATCAGGGTGCTAACGATCTGTCGTTAGCCTGATGGTCCTCCTTGATCATTTGAGCAGCTGGTTTTGGCTGTCATCAGCCAACTGGTTGTGTAACACTGTGAGAGGGTGCTATTTATAAGTCTGAGCTGTATACAGCATGTCAGACTGAGGAAGTCTTTTGGATGAAATATGAAATGTTTCTACATTTTTTTTGTTGCTTTGTTTTTTAGTTTTTTGAATGTCCAGAGGACCAGACTTAGATTTTTTTAGATTTTTTTTCTACCTGGATTATTGAGCATGCATCAGGGTAAACATCCACTTGGTTTACTTTAGCTGTTTCTTTTTGTGCCAATAGAAAATATACAAACTAATTTCAGAAACTTATAGCAACATAAATGTGACAGAAGAAACTTTTCATTGTGTTTTGAAACATTTTTCTGGATCATGAATTACTTTGGATTCTATTTTTGTCACATTTATAAAAACACATTTACAGTTCAGGAGACTACACTTTGACTGGCTCTGTAAATTCTGACTTTATGACTCTTTAAGACAGAGATCTTTATCAGAATGGCATGAAGGTCTTTCTTCCGTTGGTTTCTGTTTCCCAAGAAAGGATTGTGACGTGCACTTTATATTTGCTTTGGAATCAGCCATCAGAGCATCTGGGCTTCCTAACAACAATAAAAGTTGCACAACATGAGTGATGCCTATCAGTGAGATAACATTACCTCAGCACATTGTTTCATCCAGCACTTTGTGATTTTACCGCCATAACAAATCATCTCCCATGGCAGTTATCAGAAACATTCAGATTAATTTTCCTGTCTCATGCCAACTGTTTCCAATTTTAATTACCATAAAGAAACACACCAAACACTATTTGAATAATAATATTAATAATAATCTAATGATGAAAACCTTTTATTTAGACTGGCTTTTAACACATTTTTTATCTTTGTGTTGTTCTTATTGTTGGTTTAACATTGTACTGTGAAGTACTTAGAACACCTTCTAGTTGTTGTAAATGGCTCTATAAATTAATGGTAAAAGGACAGCACTCTGCAAACGTTGGATGCTGTCTAGCACGGTGCATTAAGATTCATAACTGGCTGCAACTACCATACCCATCACTGCACCCTGTATTCACTGGTTAACTGGACATCATTAACCTCACGCAGACTCTTCCACTGGTACATTTACATCTTTAAACCATTTCTTGGTCTGCTGCCTTCATACATCTCCTCCTACATAACTCTACGCGAGTGCAACTACAGCGTGCACTCTCAGTGCATTGTTACAGGCAGTGTTCCCTCAGTGAGGACTGAACTGGGCAAAAACGCCTTCTCCTACTCCACTCCTGTTTCCTGGAATATCTTGCAAAATATCTGACGTCGTCAACTTTGACCTCTAATGCCCTTTATCCACAGGGCCTGTTCGCGCTCGTTCGGTCTCCTTCGTAACTAGTTAACAACTAGTTATGGAGTGTACCCACAGGGCCTGTTCACGTGAAACCAGACCTATTTTGGTACCTTCTTGACTGGGGTACATAGGTCTAGTTCTTGTAGGGTCCAGTTATGACATCAGCACAGTGTGGTCACTGATTGGTCAGGGGGCGTATTCCTAGGTCGGAGGGCGGAGATTCAGTCTTCCAGGAAATCCAATCCACTATTTTCTTTTTCACCTGCCATAATAGACAACAACAAGTCAGAGGAGCATATTTTTGAGTATTTACAGGTAATATGTCACAAACGTGGAAGTTCAGGCATTTCTGTATTTGCTGGCAGACCTCCAGCCACAATGGGAGGGAGAGTGGCTGACACACAACCACAACTCTTCTGGAATATAGTAAATGGTGAGTGAATCATGCAACTGTTTCGTAGTGTTTTTGGACTGCAAAACGACCGTTTCAGAGACTGATGGTACAGTCACACCGAGCAGCGTTTTGAACCTCCAAAAAGCTCCTCACGCACGCAAGTGGACGCGCTACCCAGTGTTGTCCAAACTGTAGTGTTGCGGCGGCTTCGTTGCTGTGGCGACGAGGTGTGGGAGGAGCTTACCGGTGTCACTGCACTCCGCCAGGCGAGGAGCCTTTTATTTCCGTCTCTGTCGAGCAGACTTGACTGGTCATGAAGGAATTGTCGCGAACACACAGCTACAATGAGTTTCTCTTCCATAGTCCATGAGCTCGCGGGTCTTTTTATTTTTTTTTCCGACAAACAATACGTCACATAGTGCGCGCGCACCCTCGTTTCCGCGTCACATAGGGACTCTCCCACTGCCCCCTCTCTTCTGCCCCCCGACTCTCCCTGATTGGTTGACACACCAACCAATCAGGTGGAGTTGAGCGGCGTTTGAAAGTTTGAACCGCGAAATCTTCAACATGTTGAATGCTCGGTTTGGAGGTGGAAGCCGGTTCACGTGCACGAAAAAACGCTCCTCAGAACGCGTAACACGCACGCGACCTGACGCCAGACGCCAGGAGGTGCCTGGGTGCGTCCACCATTGACTTTACATGGAAGCTGGAAGCTTTGGAGTTAAAAACGCTGCTCGGTGTGACTGTACCATAACTGGCTTCAGCAACAGCCGACAGGCTTTTAGAAAAAGAAAAAAAAAGATGGCGGAGCAGCTCGTTTCTCTGAAGAAGGCTACCTAAATAATTATTTGTTAGCTCGAAATTATAGCAGAGGTGTGTCTCAGTCTAATGTTTGCTTAATAAATATACTTTAAAGGTGGGGTATGTAAGATTGTAATGTAGTCTAACTTTTCAAACAATATATTTTGAACATATTTCTTCACTCAGTCACTATCTACTGACAAACTGATGTTAGACAAAGTAATCTCTGAAAAAAACTATAGTCCCCTTGCTTCTCTATCAGCATTTATAAAAACACTGAAAACACAAGAGTGACCAGGACACTGACAGCCAATAAAAACAGAGTTGTTTGTCACGCCCCAACCCACGCCCCCACCTGTCCCAGCCGCAGCTCGTTCTCATTCAAAGGATTGCAAAGCGATGCAGGACTGTTTTTTATGTGACACAAAATGTATTAAATATCCCTTCTTTATCCCAGAGCTGGACTTTTATTTAGTTTTTTTGCCAAAAGTCAAGTGATCGCTTCATCCTTCACTGACAGGAATGAGGAAATGGATTTGTCACGACTCACGAGCGAATTAAAACATGTCCAACGTTGCTTCGTGAACCTCTGATGATTTCTGCTGGATTTTGTGTTGTTGGATGAGTGATTCATGGTTTTATTAAATTTTTTAAACAGTTATATTATCATATAAACACAGAACTTCGGAGCGCAGAGACCGGAGGAGGTGGAGCATTCCAGACATTCCAGACCAGCGCTGACAGAAAGAGGAAGTCACGAGCGAATTAAATCATGTCCAAACGTTGCTTCGTGAACCTCTGATGATTCCTGCTGGATTTTGTGATGTTGGACAACTGCTCCATGGTTTTATAATATTTTTAAAAGGTTTTATTATCATATAATCACAAAACTTTGCAGCGCTCCGAGCGGACATGTAGAGGAGGGGGAGCATTCCATTCCAGACATACCAGACCTGCACTGACAGAAAGAGGAAATCACGAGCGAATTAAATCATGTCCAAACGTTGCTTCGTGAACCTCTGCTGTTTTCTGCTGGATTTTGTGATGTTGGACAAGTGCTCTATGGTTTTATTATATTTTTAAAAGGTTTTTATAACATATAATCACAGAATATTGAAGCGCTCCTCCGAGCACACACACAGCAGGGGGCGGAGCTGCAGAACCCAAGTTCACGGACAGTCTCCCTCCCTCTGAGTCATATATGGCTCTGAGGGAGGGAGCAGAATGATTTCACCTGCTGGAAATTTTTCTAAGTGCCAGGGCTTTCCAGAAATCGCAGATCCTAGCTTTAATGGTCAAATCAGCTTTATTTAAAATAGTTTAGCTGCTTGGTGCTCCGTGAACAGAGGACAGAGAACCACGCGCGCGCAGAGGGAGAGAACCAGGAAGTAGGAATGCGCTCGTTTTCCTCTGAAATTTAACAATAAAAGTACCTAAACATTATTTGTTAGCTCGAAATTACAGCAGAGGTGTGTCTCAGTCTATCATTTGCTTAATAAATGCACTTTAATGGTGAAATTCGCCGAGGTGGTGCAGCTGTTTTGACGGCTTCAAGCAGAGAGCAGAAAGGTTGGGAAAATATGGCAGGCCGTTTGAGTCATTAATAGCGAGTGAAGATTCTCAGTCATCCAGGACATGGTAAATTCAAAAAAGTGCAAGGAAGACAAAAAAAGTCTAAAGTATAGTATAATAAATAAAGTCCAATTGTTTTTGTCTTGAACTTCTTTGAATTTATCATTATAGCCACATTTTCATATTACGTGATACAACTGCCAACCTAATGCCTTAAACTGTTACTACTCTGCTACAATCAAGTACAGTACTGTACTTCTGTTTTTGTTTTGGTTTGGTTCAGTCAGAATAAATGGAAACCGTCATATCTCAGTCCAAAAATGGTTTATAAATATGGGAACAAATCTAGAAATTTGTCACTTAGGCCTATAGGCCTGTATTAATGTGTAATGTGTATCATTTCAGGTTAATCAGTCAGTTCCTGTACAGTATATCCATCCATCCATCCATTTTCTTCCGCTTATCCGGGGTCGGGTCGCGGGGGTAGCAGCCTAAGTAGGGAGGCCCAGACTTCCCTCTCCCCAGCCACTTGGAGCAGCTCCTCTGGGGGAATCCCAAGGCGTTCCCAGGCCAGCCGAGAAACATAGTCCCTCCAGCGTGTCCTGGGTCTTCCTCTGGGTCTCCTCCCGGTGGGACATGCCCGGAACACCTCACCAGGGAGGCGTCCAGGAGGCATCCTAACCAGATGCCCGAGCCACCTCAACTGGCTCCTCTCGATGTGGAGAAGCAGCGGCTCTACTCCGAGTCCCTCCCGGATGACTGAGCTTCTCACCCTATCTCTAAGGGAGAGTCCAGACACCCTGCGGAGAAAACTCATTTCAGCCGCTTGTATCCGAGATCTCGTTCTTTCGGTCACAACCCAAAGCTCATGACCATAGATGAGGGTGGGAACGTAGATCGATCGGTAAATTGAGAGCTTTGCCTTTTGACTCAGCTCTCTCTTCACCACGACAGACCGGTACAGCGCCCGCTTCACTGCGGACGCTGCACCTATCCGCCTATCGATCTCACGCTCCAGTTTTCCCTCATTCGTGAACAAGACCCCGAGATACTTAAACTCCTCCACTTGGGGCAGGACCTCATCCCTGACCCGGAGAAACTCGTACAGTATAAAGATCCTCTAAAGCTGTGGGTGTCCTTGGAGAAGGATGGGACAAGTAATGTGTGGTCACTGCACAAGTATGTCATGACACAAACACTCAAAACTTGAAAATTACAGATAAAAGCAAAGGATAATGTTTAATAATAATGTATTTGTCTGTCATCTGTGTATGTTTCCCATACAAGACGAAATTCGTCTCTGCATTTAACCCAACCACCACCAGGTGGTGCAGTGAGCAGCCAGAAAGCGCCCGGGGAGCTGGAGAATTAGGTGTGCACTCATAGACACCCCAAGGTGTGTAGTGGCCGGGGCGCGAACCCGCGTCCTTCGGGTCCCAAGTCAAAAGCCCTACCACTACACCATCTTGTTGTTTGTCAGATGGGGATGTGAAAACAGCCAGACAGACATATGAGGCCATCGCTGAACTGCAGCATCATCAGTTTGTGACTCCAGACATCAACTGCAGCCGGACACACCTCAGAGCTTCTCTGGACGCTCTCCTGTACCTGCTGTGACTATGGTGTTTTGAAAATAAAATGCCCACATTGTGTCGAAGATGCTGGAGTCCTCTGTGCCATAGTTTAAAAAAAAACAGTCCTGCATTGACAATACAAACAGGTTCTATGAACTAAAGCAGACGTCCCACAGGTACAAGCTCAGTTGTTTGTGATGGAGCAGGACTACTGTGACTTCATGGTGTGGGTCTGGGTCAGATTACTTTATTCAGAGGATTGTGTCTGATGGTGAGTTCTTTACAGAAGCAGTGAAAAATGTAGAAATGTTCTACAGGTCAGCATTTTTACCTGAGCTATTGGCCAAATTTTACTTTTAATTATTGTTACATGTTTGGAGCAGTCAAACTAACACAGGATTAAAGCACATCGTTAAGATCCCAGTGATGATATTTTAAGATTATATTTCATACATAACTGCAGATTTAGTAATATGTTTTTCTGTTTCTACAAATAACACCAGTCTTTCATTTTTTAAACTGTTACAATTTCATTGACATGTAACATTTACAGTATTCAAATAAAGATGCTTTGATATTTTGATTGGAATTGATTGATTACATATTGTTAAGTTTACAATATATTACAAATGTTTTAGAGTTTGGAACACACTTGTTGATCAACTGGGACAATGGAGGAGCGCAGATTTTTTAGGACACATTCATTCAACCTTTATTTATACAGGCTATCCTCGTTGAGCCACAGGGACTCATTTACAAGAGGGACCTGTCTCACTCACACCCAGGGTCAATTTTAGAATTACCAATCAGTCTAACATGCATGTTTTTGGACTGTGGGAGGAAACCGGAGCACCCGGAGAAAACCCACGCATGCACGGAGAGAACATGCAAACTCCACCCAGAAAGGCCCCCGAACCGGGATTTGAACCTTGGACCTTCTCGCTGAGAGGCAGCAGCTCTACCAGTTGCGCCACCGTGCTGCACATGCCACTTGTCCAAAGTAGTGTACTCCACCATCATCAATGTGTGTATATACTGTATATATAAAAATATATACATGTATATATACTGTATATATGTGTGTATATGTGTAAATATATATACGTATGTAACGTATATGTGTATATATTGTAACGACCCTGTGTTTGGTTCTGCTTTGGGTCCAAGTATTTCTGTGTATTTGTTCAGTTGTACTGTACTGTGTTCTGTTGAGCTGTCGTGATTCTGTTGTTCCCCGCCCTCATGTGTTGGATTGGTCGTGGGGGCAGGAGAGGGGTAGGAGCAGGGAGGAGGGACCGGAAAAAGAGAGACGAAGAAGAAGAGCCCGGGAGTGGGTTGTTGTTAGCAGGCAGCTAGCAGTGTGTTCGCTCGCGTGTGTACCGCGTTTTCTTTTGAGGCGTGAGCTGCAGCCTCGGTAATAGCAGCTCGTCCCTGTTTCTGAATAAACCCCGTTTGGCTGGACTCCGTCTGCAGTGTTGGCGTCATTACATTGGTGTCAGAAGTAAACCAACGCTACCGAGCTGAGTGAGTACTACTGGCTCGTCGCCTCCACCCGCGACATCAGCATCATGGACGGAGCGCTCGCCCAGGTGAAAATTAAAGCGGAGGGAGTAGAGGACGAAGAGGCTCGGAGAGAGGGGTTCACTAAAATAACTCAGGCGACGGCTGCTCCGCACAGCTCTGCAGCGAGCATGGCTGCCGAAGCAGGACTGAAGACCGGCGGGGGGGCGGGTCCGTCGACGCCATTTTCCCCAAGCGCGCCAAAAGATTCACATGGCGGCAGCCATGACAGTTACGTCGTCCAAAACGTCACCGTCCCGTTGAAGACGCCCAAGTACTCCGGTAGGTCCAGCTGGGAGGCCTTCCATGCACAGTTTGAGCTGCTGGCTCATGCAGGGAGGTGGACAGCAGAGCATAAAGCCCTGCAGCTGGCTCTCTGTCTACAAGATGATGCACTGGACTGCTTGTTATTGTTAAGCTCAGAGGACAGAAAAGACTATGATGCACTAGTTGGAGCTTTAAAGAGGCGGTTTGGACAATGTGTGCAACCAGACATTTTTAAAAATAAACTCTGCAACAGGAGCAGGTTGCCAGGTGAACCCCTGCGTGTTTTGGCTAATGACATTGAGAGCCTCACACGCAGAGCCTATTCACACATGCAGTCAGGGGTTCAGAATGAACTAGCAAAAGATCAGTTCATCAGAGCCCTGGCACCACCGGAGCTGCGTGTGCAGGTTCAACTGATGCACCCCCGATCCCTGCAAGATGCATTGGACTTAGCAGTGGAGAGAGAGTGTTTGCTGGGAGTAGCAGCGGGAAACGACCTGAGAGGACAACCACCAGCATGCAGATCTGCGGAGGGGGCAGAGCTGAACCAGGAGAAGCCTGCTTGGGTCTCGGAGCTGACAGAAATGGTCCGAGCGGTGGCACTGCAGTCGACGCGGGACTCCTCCGCACCCCCGGCCGTTTGTTGGGGCTGTGGCCAACCGGGACACCTCCTGAGGCGGTGTCCTAAAACAGTCAAGACGCAGGGAAACGACACGGGGTCTGCGGGGGGGAGGAATCGCAGATCCCGACCGTAGCCTCCACACCTCCATCGCCAGTGGGCGGGGGCCGACAGCTCGAACAGGGGGCCCGAGCCCAGAATCCCTCCGAAATTGACTCCGCCCCCGACCAAGCGACCGTGGTTGTGGTGGTCGGCCGCACATGTGTTGGAGACTTTTGTTATGTCCCCGTCTCAGTGGAAGGGTTTCCATGCACGGCCCTGATTGACACTGGTTCCACGGTAACACTAGTGAGGCCTGAGATGGTACCGGACTGGACTCTGATCCAACCCACCACAGTGCAGCTGCGCACAGTCACTGGGGACATGGCACCTATGAAGGGGAGGGGGACAATGACTTTTAATGTAGGTCCACGGTAACACTAGTGAGGCCCGAGATGGTACCGGACTGGACTCTGATCCAACCCACCACAGTGCAGCTGCGCACAGTCACTGGGGACATGGCACCTATGAAGGGGAGGGGGACAATGACTTTTAATGTAGGTGGCCGATCTATCACCCACCCTGTGTGGGTAGCAGAGGTGCAGGACATGTGCATATTGGGGCTGGACTTTTTAAGGGCTGCGGGGTGCCAGTTGGATTTGGGTGTGGGGACATGGAGCTTCAAGGAGGGGCCTCTCATTCCACTGTTGCCCGCAGCTCCTGATCACACCCCCACGGGTCCTGTGGCCCGCTACACAGAACCGCAGATTGCAGCTGTCGAGCACATCCCACCTCAGCCCAGCCAGATTGCTGCCACCATGGCTCCCGCACCTGCGAGCCCTATGCACCCAGTGTGGGTGCCCCAGGAGACTGAAGACGCTGCAGTGACCTTGGTGCGGAAGATCTGGGCGGAAAACTGTAGGGGTTTAGACACTCGGCAGCAGGAACAACTGTTGCAGCTGCTCATGGACTTTAAGGACATTTTTGCCCTAAGTGAAGACCAGGTGGGGCGGACTCGTTTGGTGGAACATGACATCCTGACGGGAGGTGCACGCCCAATAAAATGTCATCCCCGCCGGCTTCCCCTGGCCCGTCAGGAAGCATGTGACAGGGCAGTGTCAGACATGCTGCAGGCTGATGTTATCGAGCCTTCAAACAGTCCCTGGGCGTCTGCTGTTGTCATGGTGCCCAAAAAGAATGGAGAGTGGCGTTTGTGTGTTGATTACAGACCACTGAACGGGGTGACTGAGAAAGACTCATATCCACTGCCTAGGGTCGACGAGTCACTAGACCTGGTGTCCGGCTCCAACTGGTTCTCGTCTCTGGACCTTCGGAGCGGTTATTACCAGGTCCCCCTAGCAACAAGTGCCAGACCTAAGACTGCTTTTTGTACGGGGCGGGGACTCTGGCAGTTTAAGGTGCTCCCGTTTGGACTGTGCAATGCACCTGCCACCTTTTCCAGGCTGATGGACCAGACGCTGGCTGACATTCCTCGCCAGGAGTGTCTGGTGTATCTGGATGATATACTGGTCCATGGCGCCTCTTTTGCAATGGCTCTGGACTCACTCTGTAGAGTGCTGGAGAGAATTAGAGCTGCGGGCCTGAGACTCCACCCAGATAAGTGTCACTTTATGCAACAAGAGGTGTCGTTTCTGGGCCACCGAGTCGGCAGAGAGGGGATCGGCACAATGGAGGACAAAGTAAAGATGGTGGCAGAGTGGCCAACCCCCACGACTCAGAGAGATCTTAAAAGCTTCCTGGGACTGGCTTCTTATTACAGGAGGTTTGTGCGGGGGTTCGCAAGTATAGCAGCCCCCCTTTTCCAACTACTCCAGAAGAACAGAGACTATGTGTGGACTGAACAGTGCCAGGGAGCGTTTGACCGCCTGCGGCAAGCTCTGACTGAGTCCCCAGTCCTCGCTCCTGCAGACCCTTCCCTCCCCTTCATCCTCGACACGGATGCAAGTGGCGTGGGGGTTGGGGGGGTCCTGTCCCAGCTGGGGAAGGAGGGGGAGAGAGTGGTGGGTTATTTCAGCAGGGCCTTTAACAAAGCTGAGAGGCGCTACTGTGTGACAAGGCGAGAGCTGCTGGCGGTGGTACTTTCTCTACGCCATTTTAAGTACTACCTGTGTGGCTTATCATTCACGATCAGGACTGATCACTCGGCCCTCCAGTGGCTGATGTCTTTTAAAGAACCTGAGGGTCAGGTGGCCCGGTGGCTGGAGGAGCTGCAATCCTACAACTTCTCTGTCATTCATCGGGCCGGAGCCAAGCACGCCAATGCCGATGCCCTCTCCCGCCGGCCTTGCGCTGCAGAGGGGTGCAGTTACTGTGACCGGAGGGAGAGGTTGGAGGAGGAACAGCTGCATCGGAACCATCGAGGATCAGGTCAGAGTGACTTGGCGATCTGCAGAGAGCTGCAGGTGGTTGGCACAGACAGCTGGAGGCACCATCAGGAACAAGACCCTGACATCCAACCTGTGTTGCAGTGGGTGGAGAGGCAACTGAAGCCGCCGTGGGAGGAGGTTGCTGGACTCTCGCTGGCAACTAAAGGGTTGTGGTCCAAGTTTGAGGCTCTGCGACTGGAAGATGGAGTACTGCAGAGGTCATGGAAGAACCCTTCCACAGGTGAGGAGCGGTGGCAGATTGTAGTCCCAAAAGGCCTGAAAGACGTAGTCCTGCAGGGTGTGCATGGAGCGTCTGGGTCTGGACATTTTGGTGTCACAAAAACTCTCCGTCGCCTCCGACAGGGGTTTTATTGGGGCCAGTGTAGGAGGGATGTGGAGGATTTCTGCCGCTGCTGTGACCTCTGCACGGCACGGAAGGGGCCGACGGGTCAGTCTCACGCCCGCCTACAACAGTTTGTTGTAGGAGCCCCGATGGAACGAGTGGCCGTGGACATCATGGGCCCCCTACCACGCTCAGACAGGGGAAACTGTTATGTCCTGTCGGCTATAGACTATTTTACAAAATGGCCGGAGGCGTACGCCATCCCTGATCAGGAAGCAGAGACTGTGGCAGATGCTTTGGTTGGGGGCCTGATTAGCAGGTTTGGGGTACCAGACAGTATTCATAGTGACCAGGGGAGAAATTTTGAGTCACGGGTGTTTTCTACCATGTGCAGCCGCCTTGGCATCCACAAAACAAGAACGACACCATTACATCCCCAGAGCGACGGCCTAGTGGAAAGGCTCCACCGCACCCTGGGACAGCAGCTGGCCATCCTCACAGCAGAGCATCAGCGGGACTGGGACGAGCACCTGCCACTGGTGCTAATGGCATGCCGCTCAGCTGTACAGGACTCCACGGCATGCACCCCATCGCTCCTCATGTTGGGGAGGGAGCTGCGCACACCAGCCGAACTGTCCTTCGGGCGCCCGCCGGATGCACCGGATGTTCCAGCGGGTCCCGAGTATGCCCGGAAACTTCAGGACAGGTTAGAGACGGCCCATGCGTTTGCCCGGAGGCAACAGGAGCAAGCAGGCATGCGCCAGAAACGGAACTATGATGTAAGGGCTAAGGGCCGACACTTCACTCCAGGGGAGCTGGTCTGGGTGTACAACCCTCGTAGGAAGAAGGGACGGTGCCCGAAGCTGGACAGTCAGTGGGTGGGTCCCTGCAGAGTGTTGGAGCGCCTGGGGGAGGTGGTCTACAGAGTTCAGATGCCCCAAAACAGGAGAAGAGTAGCTCTGCACAGGGACAGGTTGGCCCCCTATCAAGGCAGGTCTGCACCTCAGTCCCCAGAAGGCCAATGGTCAGGGTCTCTGGTGCGTCCGCCAACCTCCCCAGAAGCCTTATCACCGACATCGAATGATGCCCCGGCCCCAGAGCCTGTAGCGCCGCTGGGAGCTCGCCCGCAGCGGACGAGGAGGGCTCCAAGACGGTTTGATGACTTTGTTTGTCCCCTCGTGGGCGAGGGACTCAGTAGTGGGGGGGTAGTGTAACGACCCTGTGTTTGGTTCTGCTTTGGGTCCAAGTATTTCTGTGTATTTGTTCAGTTGTACTGTACTGTGTTCTGTTGAGCTGTTGTGATTCTGTTGTCCCCCGCCCTCATGTGTTGGATTGGTCGTGGGGGCAGGAGAGGGGTAGGAGCAGGGAGGAGGGACCGGAAAAAGAGAGACGAAGAAGAAGAGCCCGGGAGTGGGTTGTTGTTAGCAGGCAGCTAGCAGTGTGTTTGCTCGCGTGTGTACCGCGTTTTCTTTTGAGGCGTGAGCTGCAGCCTCGGTAATAGCAGCTCGTCCCTGTTTCTGAATAAACCCCGTTTGGCTGGACTCCGTCTGCAGTGTTGGCGTCATTACAATATGTATGCATTTGTACATATAAGTGTGTATATATATACATATACGCACACACATATATGTATAAATATACACACACACATATATTACATATATATGTATATACATATGTACACATATGTGTGTATATATATATGTAAAGTACACACACATATATATAATAGGCATGTATGTGTATATGTATGTATGTGTACATATATATGTAAGCACATATATATATATATATATATATATATATATAT
>JBBPBX010017551.1:33527-46698 GCA_038048925.1 Garcialebias charrua
TGGTGGAATGTCACTCCCTGGCTGGGGTCCCGACTCGGGTCTTGGCGGGTATGTTGACGGGTCTTGGGCCGGTGCATGCGTTGGATCTCGGCCCTGGCTTAGAGGCCCTTGATGCATTGGTGGGCTTTGGGGTCTCTACCGTAGGGGGGTGTGAGACGGTTCTTGGGTGTAGGGGGAGCTGTAGGAGGGGACGGGTGCTGTGGTTCTCCCTAGGTAGTTCGGATTTGTTTTTGATCAAGGTTCCTGGTTGCAATATGGGTGTGGTGACTGCCGGCTTTTGGCGGGGGTTGGCTGTAGTAGTGTGTGTGTGGTCATTAGTGGTGTAGGGCAATGGCCGGGGGCGTGACTTTGCTTTGGCGAAGCGTTAACTGGTCAGCCTGTGTGACATTTGCGATGGGGTGGGTACTTGTGTGGCGTGCCCGGGCTTCTCCGGGCCTGCAGTGTAGGGCTCTAGGTGTGATGGGCCGGCCTTCCTTAGCAGCAGCTCCCTGCTGCTCTGGCCCCTAGCCTGGGAAAGGCTAGCGGTCGCTGTTGGATGGGTGGGGCACATGGTCAGCCTGACAGAAGCTATGTTTACATGGGCAAAATTCTGTGAACGGATTGAAATGTGCTCTGATTGCATAATTAGATAGCACCATTTACATGCGCCCAATCCGTTCATGACGAGTGTTTACATGCAGCGGGCTTTTATTCTGACCAGAAGTTCTGACATGCGCAGAGTGGTACACTCCCCTTAAAAAAAAAACGAAGAGGAAGTTATTTTCGTGAAAACCACAGAAGAAGAAGTTACTTCCGGGACGAAAGTAAACAGACGCGTCAAAATGGACCCGCGCCAGATTGTATTGACGGCGATACAGTTTTTACTGCACTCCCTGATTGAACTACAGGTGAAGCAGCGCATGCTTTTAGTTTTTTTATTCACAGGATGAGAGCGCTGGACGTCCTCTGTCCTCCAAGCTGTCGTGGACAACAACTGTTGGTAAGATAATAAAAACGCTATATGCTAATAAACTTTTTGTCCTTTCTTTTTCTACCTGTCTGCGTGATACTGTCTGTATTTGTTATTAATTACTATTCTTCCTCTGTTTTCCTGTTTCTGGAGCATCAGTGTCAAGATGCCAGGCAGTGCTCTGCCATGATGCCAGGCAGTGCTCTGCCATGATGCCAGGCAGTGCCCTGCCATGATGCCAATGTCCTGCCCCACTCAGACCTCTATCAAAGGGCTCATCTGTTGACAAAAGTAAGGCTAATACTGTATTTACTATATTGTATTTAGTATTACTACAACGATTACAGCTAAGAAGTATCTCAAAGTAGAGATGCTTAGCTGTAAAGTTTTATTTTTTTAAATGTTTGTTTGAACCATATCTTTAAACAAATAGTTAAATCTTGCCAAAATGTAAGGCTAACATTTACTATATTGTATTTAGTTTTACAACTATTACAGCTAAGTAATCAGTAGACATACTTAGCTGTAATAGTTTTATTTAAAATTTGTTTGAACCATGTCTTGTTGTGAAATAAAAATATATTTGTCTTCGTGTTTTTATTCTCCAAGAGGGGTTTTCAAACAGTGTTAAAATGACCAGTCTCTCTCTTATAAAATCTGTTCTGGTGAAGAATGATCAGTTTGTGCCTGTCCTGCAGGCTTGGAGCATGATGAAGAGACCTGACGCCTCTTTGTCAGTTTTACGACTTTGTAGAATATATGACTGGGAGAAGTCCACTGAAAGCCACTCTCTGGCTCTGCATGTTTGTTCAGTTAGAAAGTAACAAGAACAGCTCTAAATATGTGTGTAGGGTATGATCTTTAATGTAATTTAATGTCCAGTTACACTAATTGGTCATTTAGTGGTCTACTAGAGTGTGCGTGTTTATAAGTACTCAGCAATAAATGTACATTTATTTTAGTCATCGATGTGTCGGTGCCCCTCCCCCTGGGGCTTGGGGAGACCCGAGCAAGCTGAGGGGAGGCAGTGGTATTTCCTGTGTCTTCTGGCAATAAAGGGGGGACAACAGTCTCTGAAACAAAACCCCCACAGAAGAGTCAGTTTAAAGCAGGCAACCCCCACAGAAGGGTATAAAAGTTTCCATCCTCCAACAGACAAGGCAGGAGCAAGCCCACGGATCAGGTTGTATGTTCTCCCTGTCCCCCTCTCTCCCTGCCTCCTCCCTTCTCCTCCCTTCTTCTCTCTCTCTCTCGCTCTCCCTCTCTCCCTTTTCCTCTTTTTCTCTCACTGTCCACGTTTTCAAACAAATGTAATGGATTTTAGAAATAGAACAAATGTATTCTGTGACTTTTTAAACTTATAATTAAACTGGTTTTTGGAACTTTAAATTACGTGCGTTTGTTGTATTTTCAGTGTATCTCTCCTTTCTGATCTAAAGTGAACCAAATAACGAATTTTGGGGCGGATGAGAATCAAAGCCAACAGTCTTTAAACAAATAGTTAAATGTTGCCAAAATTTACTATATTGTATTTAGTTTTACAACTATTACAGCTAAGTAATCATTAGACATACTTAGCTGTAAAGTTTTATTTTTTTAAATGTTTGTTTGAACCATATCTTTAAACAAGTAGTTAAATCTTGCCAAAATGTAAGGCTAACATTTACTATATTGTATTTAGTTTTACAACTATTACAGCTAAGTAATCATTAGACATACTTAGCTGTAAAAGTTTTATTTAAAATTTGTTTGAACCATGTCTTTAAACAAATAGTTAAATGTTGCCAAAATGTAAAGCTAAACTTTACTACTGTATATTGTATTTACCGGTAGTATTAAACTACCGGTATTACAGCTAAGTAATCAGTAGACATACTTAGCTGTAATAGTTTTATTTAAAATAAAATTTGTTTGAACCATGCCTTTAAACAAATAAGAAGTTGAACACTAAATATTGGCATGTCCTTTTTTTGCAGTCTGTGAGGAACATTGAAGGACGTCCGTCTCTTCATTGTTGGTGATCCTGCATACCCGCTGTTGGACTAGCTTGTCAAAGGATACGCAAACTCCTCGTCTGACTCAAGTCATTTAATGTTTACCTTTGCTCAGTCAGGATGGAGGTAGAGATGACCTTCGGGTTGATGAAGTCACAGTGGAGAGTTCTTCTAAAAAGATACTTGTCATGTATTTGTGTTCACATGCAGTTAACATTTCTATAAAATTATTATCACAATAAAAAACTGCAAATACTAGTGAACATCTGAGCTCTTTAATGAACCAAACATTTTAACACATTCTTGTAAACAATTGATATTGCTCGTTTGAAACAAGTTTCTTTCTTAGTGCAATTTGAGGTATATCAGAAAAACATAAAAATTAAACATTCAAAACATTTGTGCAAAACAGACGATGTGCACAGATCAAATCTTGTAATGACAACAACAAAAACATTCTTTGGTCATTTAAAAACTACAGTAACCTGTAATTCAGTAACTTCTTTATCAACTCATCACATACTTTCACAATTTCAATGTATGCATGTAATTTCGGACAACAAAATTGGTGACAAAATAATCGATTTTACTTCCAAAATGTAAAATCAAAAAAGGCGTTCAATACAGAACAACTGGACTTTATTTGTAACAAACAAGACGTTTCACTTCTCATCCGAGAAGCTTTATCAATTGGGTTTGCAGACAGTCAAGGGAAGCAGTTATAACTGCTTCCCTTGACTGTCTGCAAACCCAATTGATAAAGCTTCTCGGATGAGAAGTGAAACGTCTTGTTTGTTACAAATAAAGTCCAGTTGTTCTGTATTGAACGCCTTTTTTGATTTTATCATGTCCTGGACGACTGAGAATCTTCACCAGCATATTCCAAAATGTATGTTTCTGTATCCTGATAGAACAGCAAATGTGTTTTTATCCTGTGAGTCATGCAGAAACTCAGAGTCCTTATTAAACCACCTGACTGTATTAAGTTAGGACATCTTAATTGTACCATAAACTATCAATCCTAATGTCTGTGTAAAAAATACATTTACAGATCTGTCAGGGGACAAAGAAACATGGTTGTGGAGAATTGAAACATTTTCAAATCAGTTTTGAGTTGTTCTAAAGCACATGTGTGAACTTCTTGGGATTCCTAAGACGTGGGACTCTTGCATCTTCTGCCACCTGCCTGCCACCATCACCTGCCACTGTCTGTTGTGTGCTGCTGCCAGCTGCCTCTTCAAAGCTGGACTCATCATCTGAAAAACAAACAAAATAAAAGTTTAACTGGGCCCCTGATATGTTGAAATTTGTTAGGTTAATTATGTGGTTAGTTGAAGTAGTGTTATAATCTACAATACAGTAGTACTGTACTGCCCTACAGCTACTCTTATTTCTTATTATAATTAAATTTTTACATATTTGTTGTTTCTAATTACTCCAGGTAATACAGTACAGAGGGTTAATGTGTTTTGAAGAGTCTAACTTACCACAAAGGATGCTTTGCTCCTGGTTAGCTTCCTCTCCTCAGATTCCTCTCCTCCTCATCACCTAGATCCACACCGCTGCCTGCTGTGTTGGAAGTGGCAGATCTCTCATCCATCAACACGTAAAATGAAAAAGTGGTGGGGTCGTAGACACTTGTCCCGTTTTTGTTTTTAGTTTCGTAGCACTTAGCTTTAAGCTCTTCCAGCGATCTCCGGCTTCTTCCAGCTTTTCATGTACTTGTTTAAATAACTCCGTGTTCCTAGGTCAAGGTGTTTGATATCCATCCATCCATTTTCTTCCGCTTATCCGGGGTCGGGTCGCGGGGGTAGCAGCCTAAGTAGGGAGGCCCAGACTTCCCTCTCCCCAGCCACTTGGAGCAGCTCCTCTGGGGGAATCCCAAGGCGTTCCCAGGCCAGCCGAGAAACATAGTCCCTCCAGCGTGTCCTGGGTCTTCCTCTGGGTCTCCTCCCGGTGGGACATGCCCGGAACACCTCACCAGGGAGGCGTCCAGGAGGCATCCTAACCAGATGCCCGAGCCACCTCAACTGGCTCCTCTCGATGTGGAGAAGCAGCGGCTCTACTCCGAGTCCCTCCCGGATGACTGAGCTTCTCACCCTATCTCTAAGGGAGAGTCCAGACACCCTGCGGAGAAAACTCATTTCAGCCGCTTGTATCCGAGATCTTGTTCTTTCGGTCATAACCCAAAGCTCATGACCATAGATGAGGGTGGGAACGTAGATCGATCGGTAAATTGAGAGCTTTGCCTTTTGACTCAGCTCTCTCTTCACCACGACAGACCGGTACAGCGCCCGCTTCACTGCGGACGCTGCACCTATCCGCCTATCGATCTCACGCTCCAGTTTTCCCTCATTCGTGAACAAGATCCCGAGATACTTAAACTCCTCCACTTGGGTAAGGACCTCCTCCCCGACCCGGAGAGGGCACGCTACCCTTTTCCGGCTCAAGACCATGGCCTCGGATTTGGAGGAACTGATCCTCATCCCGGCCGCATCACATTCAGCTGCAAACCGCTCCAGCGAAAGCTGTAGATCACGAGCTGATGAAGCCAATAGGACCACATCATCTGCAAAAAACAGAGAAGCGATTCTAATGGTACGGTCACACCGAGCAGCGTTTTGAACCTCCAAATGCTCCTCACGCACGCAAGTGGACGCACTTGTGAATGTAGCGTGTTCAAAACAGAAAGCCAGAAGCCAGAAGCTGCTGGGTGTGTGGGAGGAGCAGAGGAGCTTACCGGTACACAGAGCCCTGCACACGGAGTCCTGCTCACTCCGCCAGGCGAGGAGGAGCTGTTTATTTCCGTCTCTGTCGAGCAGACTTGACTGGTCGTGAAGGAATTGTCGCGAACACACAGCTACAATGAGTTTCTCTTCCATAGTTCACGAGCTCGCGGGTCTTTTCTTTTTTTTTTCCGACAAACAATACGTCACATAGTGCGCGCGCACCCTCGTTTCCGCGTCACATAGGGACTCTCCCACTGCCCCCTCTCTTCTGCCCCCCGACTCTCCCTGATTGGTTGACACACCAACCAATCAGGTGGAGTTGAGCGGCGTTTGAAAGTTTGAACCGCGAAATCTTCAACATGTTGAATGCTCGGTTTGGAGGTGGAAGCCGGTTCACGTGCACGAAAAAACGCTCCTCAGAACGCGCAACACGCACGCGACCTGACGCCAGACGCCAGGAGGTGCCTGGAAGTGCGTCCACCATTGATTTTACATGGAGGCTGGAAGCTTTGGAGGTAAAAACGCTGCTCGGTGTGAGCACACCATAAGGCCACCAAAACGGATCCTCTCAACACCTTGGCTGCGCCTAGAAATTCTGTCCATAAAAGTTATGAACAGAATCGGTGACAAAGGGCAACCTTGGCGGAGTCCAACTCTCACCGGAAACGAGCCTGACTTACTGCCAGCGATGCGGACCAAGCTCTGACACCGGTCGTACAGGGACCTAACAGCCCATATCAAAGGGCCTGGTACCCCATACTCCCGGAGTACCCGCCACAGAACCCCCCGAGGGACGCGGTCGAATGCCTTTTCCAAGTCTACAAAGCACATGTAAACTGGTTGGGCAAACTCCCACGCACCCTCCAGGACCCTGTTGAGGGTGTAGAGCTGGTCTAGTGTTCCACGACCAGGACGAAAACCACACTGCTCCTCCTGAATCCGAGGTTCGACTATCCGACGGACCCTCCTCTCCAGAACCCCTGAATAGACCTTACCAGGGAGGCTTAAGAGTGTGATCCCTCTATAGTTGGAACACACCCTACGGTCCCCCTTTTTGAATAGGGGAACCACCACCCCAGTCTGCCAATCCAAGGGAACTGCCCCCGATGTCCACGCGATATTGCAGAGTCGCGTAAGCCAACACAACCCCACAACATCCAGAGCCCTAAGGAACTCAGGACGAATCTCATCCACCCCCGGAGCCTTGCCACCGCGGAGCTTTTTAACCACCTCGGCGACCTCAGCACCAGAGATTGGAGAGCCCGACCCAAAGTCCCCAGGCTCCGCTTCCTCAGTGGAAGACGTGCCAGTAGGATTGAGGAGGTCTTCGAAGTATTCCGCCCACCGACTCACAACATCCCGAGTTGAGGTCAACAGCACGCCATCCCCACCATAAATGGTGTTGGTCGCGTACCGCTTTCCCCCCCTGAGACGCCGGATGGTGGACCAGAATCGCCTCGAAGCCGTACGGAAGTCATTCTCCATGGCCTCTCCGAACTCCTCCCACGCCCGAGTTTTTGCCTCAGCAACCACCCGAGCCGCATGCCGCTTGGACTGCCGGTACCTATCTGCTGCTTCCGGGGTCCCACAGGCCAAAAAGGCCCAATAGGACTCCTTCTTCAGCTTGACAGCATCCCTCACCGCCGGTGTCCACCACCGGGTTCGAGGGTTGCCACCACGACAGGCACCAACAACCTTGCGGCCACAACTCCGATAAGCTACCTCGACAATAGAGGCGCGAAACATGGCCCACTCGGGCTCAATGTCCCCCGCCTCCCTCGGAACGTGTTCAAAGCTCTCCCGGAGGTGGGAGTTAAAGCTCCGTCTTACGGGAGACTCTGCCAGACGTTCCCAGCAGACCCTCACAATACGTTTGGGTCTGCCAGGTCTGACCGGCATCCTCCCCCACCATCGGAGCCAACTCACCACCAGGTAGTGGTCAGTTGACAGCTCCGCCCCTCTCTTCACCCGAGTGTCCAGGACATGCGGCCGCAGATCAGATGAGACGACAACAAAGTCGATCATTGAACTACGACCTAGGGTGTCCTGGTGCCAAGAGCACATATGGACACCCTTATGCCTGAACATGGTGTTCGTTATGGACAATCCATGACGAGCACAGAAGTCCAACAACAGAACACCACTCGGGTTCAGATCAGGGGGGCCGTTCCTCCCAACCACACCCCTCCAGGTCTCACTGTCATTGCCCACGTGAGCGTTGAAGTCCCCCAGCAGAACAAGGGAGTCCCCAGGAGGCGCACCCTCCAATACCCCCTCCAAGGACTCCAAAAAGGGTGGGTAATCTGCGCTGCCGTTTGGCGCATAGGCACAAACAACAGTCAGAGCCCGTCCCCCCACACGTAGGCGAAGGGAGGCTACCCTCTCGTTCACCGGGGTGAACCCCAACGTACAGGCACCAAGATGGGGGGCAACAAGTATGCCCACTCCTGCTCGGCGCCTCTCACCAGGGGCAACTCCAGAGTGGAAGAGTGTCCAACCCCTCTCAAGGAAACTGGTTTTTGATAGTTTTGAGCTATTTTAACGTTTCTATTACAAATGTTGCATCGCTCACCGACCAGTTTTGCTTCCCCATGCGTTAGCGTTAGCCACTAGCAAGGCGGAGAAGGAAACACGAGAGGGGATGGGGGGGGGAGGGGGTTGGATGTGGGTGCGCGCAACGCACATGCGCAGTCAGGACAGTTTCCCACAGTCCGATAAAAGGAACAGAAAAAGTGTTTACATGAGCACCGAACGGGTAACGGATCGGCGTAAACCACCCATTTCGATCTGATCACAAATTAGGCCGGATCACGCCGAATACAAAAAAAATGACCCGAACGGGGTGTTTACATGACGCACTTTTGATCCGATCGGCCGTTTGATCCGATTACTTATGTCCATGTAAACATAGCTAGAGGCTCTGTCGGGCTGTCTGTGTGTGCCTGTTTATGTCTCAGGTTGGATTTTTGGTGGTCCCCTCTCTTGAATCAATTCTAGCCCCTCAAATAATGTGAGGTTTACTTCCCCATGTCGCACCCCCCTCCGGTTGTGGGCCCCACTTCCACCGGTGCATTGGTGGCTCTCAGCTTCTGGGCTGGGTGATCGAGCCAGCCCGCCCTGGTGGCTACCTGCTGGGACCTGGGTGCCCTGGCTCTGTCTGGCCTCTGTTAGGGGTTGGTATGACCTAGGGACTCGGGGCTCGGTGTCCATGGCCGGATCTACTCGGTTTGGGGGGGGGTTACCTGTGGGGCCTGTGGGCTCATCGCTGTAGCCTCTTGGGTTTTCTGAATTGTGGTTGCTGGGGGTCGCCCGGGGCTTCCCTCTGCCTCTCTCTGGAGGGGTGCAGTTATCCCTGTTGGGGGACTCCCGGGGCTCCAGGCTTGGGGTTCCCTGTGTGCCTGTGGCTCTAGTCCTCCCTGTGTTACTGTTGTGTCCTGTGGGGACGGATCTGTGGGTCCCCACTTCCACTATTAAATATTCTTAAAGGGAAATCTTATAGTGACAAGCATGTTCACACAGGTGTTTAGATTCAGGTGCTTATCAGATACACACTCAGTTGGGTTGTGGTGGCCACTAAATACATCTTGTATAACCATCCATCCATCCATCCATTTTCTTCCACTTATCCGAGGTCGGGTCGCGGGGGTAGCAGCCTAAGTAGGGAGGCCCAGACTTCCCTCTCCCCAGCCACTTGGAGCAGCTCCTCTGGGGGAATCCCAAGGCGTTCCCAGGCCAGCCGAGAAACATAGTCCCTCCAGCGTATCCTGGGTCTTCCTCTGGGTCTCCTCCCGGTGGGACATGCCCGGAACACCTCACCAGGGAGGCGTCCAGGAGGCATCCTAACCAGATGCCCGAGCCACCTCAACTGGCTCCTCTCGATGTGGAGAAGCAGCGGCTCTACTCCGAGTCCCTCCCGGATGACCGAGCTTCTCACCCTATCTCTAAGGGAGAGTCCAGCCACCCTGCGGAGAAAACTCATTTCAGCCGCTTGTATCCGAGATCTTGTTCTTTCGGTCATAACCCAAAGCTCATGACCATAGATGAGGGTGGGAACGTAGATCGATCGGTAAATTGAGAGCTTTGCCTTTTGACTCAGCTCTCTCTTCACCACGACAGACCGGTACAGCGCCCGCTTCACTGCGGACGCTGCACCTATCCGCCTATCGATCTCACGCTCCAGTTTTCCCTCATTCGTGAACAAGATCCCGAGATACTTAAACTCCTCCACTTGGGTAAGGACCTCCTCCCCGACCCGGAGAGGGCACGCTACCCTTTTCCGGCTCAAGACCATGGCCTCGGATTTGGAGGAACTGATCCTCATCCCGGCCGCATCACATTCAGCTGCAAACCGCTCCAGCGAAAGCTGTAGATCACGAGCTGATGAAGCCAATAGGACCACATCATCTGCAAAAAACAGAGAAGCGATTCTAAGGCCACCAAAACGGATCCTCTCAACACCTTGGCTGCGCCTAGAAATTCTGTCCATAAAAGTTATAAACAGAATCGGTGACAAAGGGCAACCTTGGCGGAGTCCAACTCTCACCGGAAACGAGCCTGACTTACTGCCAGCGATGCGGACCAAGCTCTGACACCGGTCGTACAGGGACCTAACAGCCCATATCAAAGGGCCTGGTACCCCATACTCCCGGAGTACCCGCCACAGAACCCCCGAGGGACGCGGTCGAATGCCTTTTCCAAGTCTACAAAGCACATGTAAACTGGTTGGGCAAACTCCCACGCACCCTCCAGGACCCTGTTGAGGGTGTAGAGCTGGTCTAGTGTTCCACGACCAGGACGAAAACCACACTGCTCCTCCTGAATCCGAGGTTCGACTATCCGACGGACCCTCCTCTCCAGAACCCCTGAATAGACCTTACCAGGGAGGCTTAAGAGTGTGATCCCTCTATAGTTGGAACACACCCTACGGTCCCCCTTTTTGAATAGGGGAACCACCACCCCAGTCTGCCAATCCAAGGGAACTGCCCCCGATGTCCACGCGATATTGCAGAGTCGCGTAAGCCAACACAACCCCACAACATCCAGAGCCCTAAGGAACTCAGGACGAATCTCATCCACCCCCGGAGCCTTGCCACCGCGGAGCTTTTTAACCACCTTGGCGACCTCAGCACCAGAGATTGGAGAGCCCGACCCAAAGTCCCCAGGCTCCGCTTCCTCAGTGGAAGACGTGCCAGTAGGATTGAGGAGGTCTTCGAAGTATTCCGCCCACCGACTCACAACATCCCGAGTTGAGGTCAACAGCACGCCATCCCCACCATAAATGGTGTTGGTCGCGTACCGCTTTCCCCCCCTGAGACGCCGGATGGTGGACCAGAATCGCCTCGAAGCCGTACGGAAGTCATTCTCCATGGCCTCTCCGAACTCCTCCCACGCCCGAGTTTTTGCCTCAGCAACCACCCGAGCCGCATGCCGCTTGGACTGCCGGTACCTATCTGCTGCTTCCGGGGTCCCACAGGCCAAAAAGGCCCAATAGGACTCCTTCTTCAGCTTGACAGCATCCCTCACCGCCGGTGTCCACCACCGGGTTCGAGGGTTGCCACCACGACAGGCACCAACAACCTTGCGGCCACAACTCCGATAAGCTGCCTCGACAATAGAGGCGCGAAACATGGCCCACTCGGGCTCAATGTCCCCCGCCTCCCTCGGAACGTGTTCAAAGCTCTCCCGGAGGTGGGAGTTAAAGCTCCGTCTTACGGGAGACTCTGCCAGACGTTCCCAGCAGACCCTCACAATACGTTTGGGTCTGCCAGGTCTGACCGGCATCCTCCCCCACCATCGGAGCCAACTCACCACCAGGTAGTGGTCAGTTGACAGCTCCGCCCCTCTCTTCACCCGAGTGTCCAGGACATGCGGCCGCAGATCAGATGAGACGACAACAAAGTCGATCATTGAACTACGACCTAGGGTGTCCTGGTGCCAAGAGCACATATGGACACCCTTATGCCTGAACATGGTGTTCGTTATGGACAATCCATGACGAGCACAGAAGTCCAACAACAGAACACCACTCGGGTTCAGATCAGGGGGGCCGTTCCTCCCAACCACACCCCTCCAGGTCTCACTGTCATTGCCCACGTGAGCGTTGAAGTCCCCCAGCAGAACAAGGGAGTCCCCAGGAGGCGCACCCTCCAATACCCCCTCCAAGGACTCCAAAAAGGGTGGGTAATCTGCGCTGCCGTTTGGCGCATAGGCACAAACAACAGTCAGAGCCCGTCCCCCCACACGTAGGCGAAGGGAGGCTACCCTCTCGTTCACCGGGGTGAACCCCAACGTACAGGCACCAAGATGGGGGGCAACAAGTATGCCCACTCCTGCTCGGCGCCTCTCACCAGGGGCAACTCCAGAGTGGAAGAGTGTCCAACCCCTCTCAAGGAAACTGGTTCCAGAGCCAGAGCCATGCGTTGAGGTGAGTCCGACTATTTCTAGCCGGAACCTCTCAACCTCACACACTAGCTCAGGCTCCTTCCCCACCAGAGAGGTGACATTCCATGTCCCAATGGCCAGCTTCTGTAGCCGAGGATCAGACCGCCAGGGTCCCCGCCCTCGGCCACCACCCATTCCACAATGCACCCGACCCCTTTGGCCCCTCCCACAGGTGGTGAGCCCATGGGAAGGGGGACCCACGTCTCCTCTTCGGGCTGTGCCCGGCCGAGCTTGTATAACCATGTATCGTATAAAATACTTTCTAATGATGTTTTATGTATCATTATACTGTATATGTTGTTTTGTTGTTGTGGTTTCTCAGTTTTGTCTTTTTTCTCTCCGCCGGTCTAGAGGCAGACTTCAATTATGTTTATTTGTGTTCTCTTTATACCTCTCTCTCTGCACTCCTATCACCTTCTTTCTCTTTTACCTCTTCTCTCCTTTTTTAGCTTTGTTTTCTTTTTTGTTTTTTCATCCCAGTGTCCAATACATCTTAAACAAACCCAAAGCAAATTCTAATAAAATTTTATTTATATATCAACTGGAGCATTGAGGCCAGCCATAATGCTCGCTTGAGAAAGTAAATATGTTGGGTATCACCTCAACACAATGCCGAACAGGACAAAGGGAAAAAAGGACAAAAGTTTTTAGCTTTGAGTTTAAACTTTTTGAACATTAATGACTCAGTTTGTTGTGTGATCCTTAAATGTCTAATTACTTTTCTCTACAGTTCCTTTGCCGAGCTTGTTGAAAGTCCTCACTGCTGGGATGAAGACATAAGATCTTCCTCCTGATTCAGTGATGTGGTTCTGCCAGAAAAGACAAGCTGAAGTTTCTGAACAAGGGGCCTAACATACAAAGGGCTAAAAAGGAGCAGATGAAGCTGCAAGATATCCAAGGCCCATTAAAGGCTGCAAATTTCTTCCATAATGGGCAGTTTGGCATTGTAGCCATGGGTGGGGGCTACTTGCATTGAGGTAATCTAGAGATGATTTGTCTGACTATTAATCGCAAGATGGATAACTGAACGACGTTTGCCCGGTGGCGCATTAATACCA
>JBBPBX010017552.1:0-18729 GCA_038048925.1 Garcialebias charrua
CTGTGTTCATTCATACTCATCTGCTCACACGTTCGTACTCTTGTTCGTGCTGCTGTTGTTCGGCGTTTTGTTTTTGTACTAATGTTTCGCGTATTCTTAATTTAGTGTATTTCTTAGTTCATATCTTAGATCTTATTACTGTTTTTCTTTACAATTTACACTATTGTTGGCTGTAACTAGGGTCTTGTGTAAACAATTTCATTCCACCACATATAACAAAGAAAGAAACTCTGACTTTGACTTTGAATCAATGCGCTGCTCAGCAGCTTGGTCACATGAGATGATGTGGTCTAAATTGACCGTGTGAGTGTGAGAGTGGATGGTTGTTTGGTGTGAGTGAGGCAGGTCCCTCTTGTAAATGAGTCCCCATGACTCAACGAGGCTAGCCTGTATAAATAAAGGTTGAATGAATGAATGAATGAATGGTTGTGTTGGTCACTCTGGAATGAACTGCACGTTAAGCTGATTCCACAGGTTGAGGTGTAAGTATTGTTACAACAAATAAAAATGTACCAAACACACATTTTTACTGTGTGTAAATTAGACAATTTTTTCCCTGTGCAATCTTTTCAAATTATTATTCATAAAGTAGATTTTTATTTTGTTTTTGCCACAAAAAAGATGACATTTGAAGTTTAGGTCCTAATCAAGCCCTGACTGAAGTTTTCACAGCTCAGAAGAAGAAAAAAACTAAACAGATTTTATGGGCATTCTTTACAAGGCGTGCATCACTGCGAGGATGAACTACGTGTGTAATGTAGACATGGTTTTATGGGCTCTAACTGCAGCACTACATCTTCGGTAAATAATTGCCAGGAATGTGCAGTATGCAGTAATCACCACGAAGGAGTGTGCACTGAATTATGATCAGTGTGTGCATAGGCACTGTGGATATCATATGGAAGGCATTTTCCTGAAATAGTTGTTATTTACAGTAAACTGGGGTGATGGGGAGCTATACGATTGTGCAAAACTTAAGAAATCTTGCCTTGAAATAAACTTTGATTCATCTTTTTTATACCAAATGCACTTTGTTAATGTTACAACTTGCAAAAAAATTTAAACTGATGTTGCCTCATGTCTTCCTCATATTCCCCTCGATAACGAGACAATGTATGAATCCTTAATAATTCACATATAATTGAAAGAGCATGCCTTTTATCCCCACAGACTACTTAACATTCAAAGACTGAGACACCTCAAATATTGATTTTTCTACCCTTTCAGTGGTGTTTTTATGCAAAAGAATGACTTAACTTCAGTGCAAGGATTGTAAACCCTTAGCCAGGCTATACAGTAAGTAACTTTGCTTCTAGTCATATCAAACAAGATTTGCAGCAAGTCTCACATAACCTGAAGGCAAATTTGTGGTTTTCTGTAATGTAAAAACTAAAAACACTCTCTGCGATGAGGTTGCTTTCTTGTCTAATCAGAGTAAATGTCTTAGATGTGTACATTTTCCAACACAGCCTGTTCGGCTACAGCAAAATGCATTGTGGGACAACTTCGGGAGGAACTCTTCGATAGCTGTAATTCACCTACTGCTGTTTTCAAAACCTCGTAGCTCACCTTGGCCTTCTGATCTTTTCTTGACTTGGCACGTGTTGTTTAACACAGAGATGAATGGCCGATTGGGCGTTGCTCATGCGTCATGGCGTGAGTCATGATAAATAATGTGAGAGGGCTGACGGACAGTACGGAGTAGAAAGATATCGACACGGACACTGGCCCATCCAACCACAGAGTAATTTTGCAAGTCGTTAAATCACTGCCAGAGATATACGAGTCCAAGGTTATTGAGCGATGATGGTGTGAGAGGATGAGAGTGATGGAGACATCGGGTTGACCAGGATCAAGTTGCTGCACAAATTAGATTTAACACAGAGGAGAAAAAAAACAGATTTGTGTTTGTTAGCACAAAGCTTGAGTGTATTTTACTGAAAGAAATGGGCTGAAACGTTATCCCGCATTGTGTATTGCTCACTTCAGGGCTTTTTTATTTCTAAGGACATGTTTATGTGTGTGTTTCGAAAAGCGTGGCTTAGCTGCTATATAATGGAAGAGAAGGGCATAAAAGGAGGAGGTGATAGGGCTTGGAGATGTGAGGCAGAGGAGGAAAAAGCAGGGCAAGCCATCCAATTTGTGATGAACCAGATGCTGTACCCTCCAGCGAGGTATTTTACCCCAAACGGTACCTGTAAAAACTCCATCTGTTGAAATAGGCCCTGGAATATGTCAGCTCTAGCTGAAGGCTCCTCTCGCTGTGCTCAAGCTGACTGTCTGGCTCCGAGGACGGTGTGTTGTCAGATGTACCCCATGGGCTGCAGAGGGGAGGAAGAGCTGCTGCTGTGGCAGTCTGACAGCAGGGCTGTAGCAGCTGCAGTCGGCATCGTCTCGAGAGCCCCAGAGAGGAAGAATAAAGCAGGGAGCGAGAAAGAGAGGGAGGGGGTAAGGGGTCCTACCATAACATGGAGCCGTTGTTGTTGAATGTCAGCGTGGCGGTGAGAGTGCAAATACCCTTTTCTTCTGAATGTCACAAAAAGGTGCCATATGCATAGAGCTGCAACATTTTCTCTTTTCAGTGACAATAATGACCAACAAGCTTCTGGACAGATGTGTCAGCAGCTGATCTGTCCTCTGATTCTAAACAAGTCAAACGTGCACAGTCCTGGGGAGTTCTGCACTAGCTTGAAAAAAATAATGATGTTAGATCCTGCACACCAGGTTTGCCAATTGGTCTAAATGTTTTTGAGTTTGTCTTCACCTCTTTGTGTGGTCATGAAGTTACTGCAATTCAAAAAAACACCAGCCCTTTAGTTCGCTCAAAAGCAGCTTCAGGCACAGTCTGAGGTTATACTGTGAAGTGAGGTTTTATAAAACAAGCAGTGAACACACACAGTCCTGCCTAAAATCATGAAAAGTAAACTTTTTCTGCACCCATTGGTTTCCAGGAATACAAACACAAAACTTTAACTTTAGTTTTATGTAACTATGACTTATCTTTAAAAGTACAATTTTCTTTTTGTTTAAAAATGCTTATGATGTGCTGCTTTACTTTGTCACAATTTAAAATGTTCTCAATGAAGCTTAAAATAAAAGGTCTGCCTTGTTGCATATCAGTTTATTCTGATACAACATGAGAAATTATTTGAACAACCTGTTCGCTTGGATATGAGAGAAGTGGCTCGTTACAACATTGTCCATTTATAGACAAATATAAAGTGTCGTAAAGTGCCAGCCTGCCAAACTCTTTTCATTTAAATGTATGCACAGCATTTAAAATGTAATGTACTTGCTAAAAGCATGGCTACCATTTCTTCACTGAAGCCAATTTTATGCAGCTTAGAAGAATATTTAATCTTTATTTTATGTATTTATTGAACTGAACAGAAGCCTTTCTTCAATGCTGCATGGCAGACGGGTGCGGTCGTGGAGAGGAGGGTCTCTGCTTTGTGTGGATGATGGGGTTCTACTGGCGTTTACAGTCCAAGACATTCAGAGTGCACTGGGGTGGTTCGCAGCCCAATGTGAGGCGGCGAGAATCAGATTCATCTCCTCTAAATCTGACACCGTGGTTTTTGACCAGAAACGGGTGAAATGCCACCTCCGGGTCAGAGGGGACACTTTGACTCAGGTGGAGGACTTTAAGTACCTGAGCGTCTTGTTCATGAGTGATGGGGTAGGATGGAGCAGGAGATGGATCGATGGATTGGGGTCTCATTTTCAGTAATGAGAGTGTTGCTTTGGTCAGTCGTGGTGAAAAAAACAGCTTATTTGAAAAGGCAAAGCTCTCAATTTACTGGTCTGTTTACATTCCAACACTAGAGCCACTGCTTCTCCACATCGAAAAGAGTCAGTTGAGGTAGCTTGGGCATCTGATTAGGAGCCTCAGACTCCTCCCTTGAGAGGTCTCCAGTCACGTCCCATTCACTCCTCAAGATGAGCTGTAAAGGGTCTCTGGAGAGAGGGACATCAGGCTTTCTCCCCTGGACCTGTTGCCTCTGCAATCTGACTGCAGATAAGTAGAAGATGGAGATGGAGACAGATTTTTATTCCGTTCTAAACCTGTGGAAAATGCATAAAATAACAATGGAGTTTAAAAAAATATTTTATTATTCTCATAAACTTCTGGAATATCCAGTATTGCTCAGCTCACAATCTTGATTCAGATTAAGCAGCACTTTAAGTTGAGGCTAAAATGTGTATCTATGAAACAGACAGTGGTTCTCAGTGGTCCAGTTTTGGAACCCTCCACCACTCCTGGTCACAACCAACATCAAGGAAAATGATCATCTTCTCAACCTTGTTGAATGAAACCATGGTGCAGTTTAAAATGGAATATTGCAATATGCCAACACATAAAAAAAGTTTAATTAAAACCAAAACGACCAGCAAGTGACAATACTGGAAAGACAAGTTTTCTGTTTTCTGTTCAGTTAGTTGCATTATAATTACAGGTAGCCCTCGAGTTACGTTAGGGATAGGGACCTACGTGTGTGACTTAGGTCGATGTTGTCGTACCTCGCGGACCAAAAACACCTGCCTGTCGTAGGTCCGCGTTTCTGACATAGGTCGCGGCTATACCGCTAACGGAGCGCCGCACACATATTTAATGGCATGACAATGAACAAGCGGACATCCTGTGCCATAAACATGCACAGAACTGTACAGTAAATGAATACAGTACTGTACAATAAATAAAAAATATAATGTCTTACTTTGAGCTGGTCAAAGCCTGCCTTGGTCTTTTAGCATCAGCTCGGGTGAGAGCTCCCCCAGCTTCCTTACGCTCCACACGCACACACGTGGTCAAAACTGTTTAAAAGAATGACTGTTAGCTTCTTAACTTCATACATTTGGAGCCAGAAAAAAAAAAAAACTTACTGAAAGCCGTTTCTCCGCTCCTCCATCCATCCAAAACAACTGCTCGGCGTTAGCTACGGTTAGGCCCCGCCATTAGTAGCACTGGTTAGCATGTCAGTTCATTCAAAAAGGCTGTCGGCTTTGTATCTCCGCGTTAGCTCGGTGTCCCCCGACTGCCAGGCGGACATTTGCGGCGAGCTCCCGGCAGCAGATGGTCCCTCCAAGGCATGTCGGCTCGGTGTCTTCGCCTGTGTTAGCTGCTCTGTTAGCTGCTGTCGTTAGCATGTCGGGCGGCGTTGTGGCCGCCGATCGCGGGGCGATCCGCGGCTGCTCCTCCGGGCCTGAGACGTCCACAGAGTTGGCCGAGTGTTTCCAGCAAATTTATCCGTATGAGGCAACCCTGAACGGACACACGGTCCTCAGTAGCTTCTGGAGCTCCTCCATTGACCGCACCGGTTGTAACATGGCGACCGGAAACGACCGGAAACGACCGGAAGTTGCGTAAATACGATCAAATTGTAATTAAAAACGAAATATTAATAATTATACTTTATTTATAAAGCCATTTAAAACAACCACAGCTGCAACAAAGTGCTATACACATGAAATTAATAACATTTAAACACAAAAAAAAAAATAATAATAATATTTTTTTTTTTTTTTAATCATATTTTTATTAAATATGATAAAATCGTAAGTCTGAGTTGCCGTAGGTCGCAGGTGACGTAGGTCGAGGGTTTGCTGTAAAACCCCAATTCTTCACCTCAATAACAAACTTATTTTTAACAGACTTAGACCAAGAAGTTTCAAAAAGATTCTAAATATGCAGTGTTAGCTAAGCATACACTGAACACACTATAAGAAAACATTTATGTCACCTATTTAAGCATAAAACTGAAAACAAAGTGAGAACTTTGTGGGAATCACTGCTGTAGAATATATCACAACAGTAGTTTGAAAAATCTGCTAAAAAAAACAGTCCTGCACCAAACAGACACTTAATATTTCCTGCACGTTTTTTTTCCAGGTCTGACTGAATTTAGCTTTTTAATTTCTGAAACGGCAACAGCTTGAGTCAGTGTTCTCCGAGGACATTCTCATTGTGATGCTGCAGTCACAACTAATCTGAGTGTGCTGTGCTTTGGTGCCGTTTACGTGCTTAATGATGAGAAAAAAACGAGAGGCAATTAATGTTTCATTTGGCAAAAATAATTAAAATTAAATAGTTTTTAAAAAGCTGCACAATGTCTATATTATTTCATTTTTGTCAGAGTAAAGGTTTTGTTTAAACTCATGTTTACATACAGAGCTGGAATTGTGTTTAAAGAACCGTACTTTTCCAGATGTGTGTGTGTGCATGCATATGGAAATAATCGATCCCCATGGCAGTAATCAATGGAGGGCGAAGTCTGCAGTAATTTTGTTAATTAAAAGCTGAGGGGCATCAGACAAGACTTTGTGTTGGATCCTCATTTCAGAGGTGGTATAATTACGCGCTATACTTTGTAAAACGGCTGATGGGGATTTCCTGCCTGGGCAGGAGAACACTGAATATTCATCAGACTTTGTTAAATGGTGTTTGTAGATATATTACTACTTCAGGCGATTTATCCTTCTTCAGTCACATAGCCAAAGAACCATCAGTAGGGGAAAAACCTTTATAGGTTGCAGCATTAAATATAAGCTAAAATGACATTTCTCGCACAATCTGACACTCAGAAATGCAATGTTCGCTCAACAATATGAGCCAACTGTCCTGGAAAGAGAAAAACACTAATTAGCAGTCGTATGTGGAGACTTGGAGTGAAAGCCCAAATCAAACAGGAGCACAAGGGAAGAAATGTCCCTAATTTGAAGCTTTTTTTGATGGGGAACCTGAGCATGGTGGAGCATATGGCAGACAATTGTGTGTTTCGATAAAATACATAAACAGACACCATCACAGTGCCTCATTTGAACCCAAGTGCACTTTGCATAAGATAAATGCGGCGCAGAACCTTGAAGGGGTGCAAATTGGTTTATAATTGCATTTGCCAGAGAAGGAACCTTCATGAAATCTTGTCTCGCGTGCGCTTGAAGTGCAGCACCTATCTACTTAATTCATGCAGATATCTCTTGCATCTATTAAAGTTGGTTTAATTTTGTGGAGTAGAATGAAGCGTTTTAGAAATTTGATTTGATTTGCTCAGATTGTGGACGTGTGTAGTTACACCTGCAGGAAACAGACTAGCCAAACTACCGGTAAGTGCAGAAATACTGGAGAAAGCGCTTGTTTTTTCTTTGTTGTTTGAGGTGGAGCGAAATCTCCATCCATCAAGTCCATCACAGGGACACATAGGGACAAATGAGACAAACTACCGTTCACTCTCTCACTCACATAGGGACAAGCTAAAGTTACCAATCAGCCTAACATGCTTGTTTTTGGTCTGTGGGAGGAAACTGGAGTACCCGGAGAACACCCACGCATGCACGGAGAGAACATGCAAACTCCACCCAGAAAAGGCCCCGGACGGGGATTTGAACCAGGGCGACCTGCTCGCTGAGAGGCAACAGCTCTACCAACTGCACCGCCTGAAGGTAAATTTGCACAGAGAAATTAAAACAAGTTGCTAAATGTTCAATAATATCAAACGGTTGCGCTAAAGACAGGAGACTGTGATTACACAGATGGACATTATCAACTCAATACAGGAGATAGTAGACCAAAAAAAGCCATAAACTACATTTGAACAATTTGTCACTTACTAGAAAGGCATTAAAATTATGTACAACTGTGTAGCACCACATTATTTCTACTTATTAAACCTTAATGTGTCAAAATTAGTCAGAATTTTGTTTCTGATTAACAAGGCGTTTTAAATACCATGATGCATGCTCAATAATCCAGGTAGAAACATCTAAAAAAGCTAAGTCTGGTCCTTTGGACATTCAAAAAATAAAACAAAACAAAGCAAAAAATAAATAAAAATGTAGAAACGTTTCGTCTTTCGTCCGAAAGACTTCCTCAGTCTGAGGTGCTGTATTCAGCTCAGTCTTATAAATAGCACTCTCTCACAGTGGATCAACCAGTTGGCTGATGACAGCCGAAACCAGCTGCTCACATGATCAAGGAGGACCATCAGCCTAACGATGGATCGTTAGCACCTCAGCAACTCAGACTGAGGACGTCTTTCGGATGAAAGACGAAACGTTTCTACATTTTTTTTTGCTTTGTTTTGTTTTATTTTTTGAATGTCCAGAGGACGACTTAGCTTTTTTAGAAGGCTTTTAAAAACATTTTGCCAAGATTTATCCATCATTCTGAAGTTCCTCCTCAGTCATTCTGCAAAACTTACGTCCTGTTTGTTTCCCTGTGCCCACTTGTTTTCACTGGCATTAAGGGAGGACCAGCTGGATTTTAATCCTTATCTCCAAACCCTCACTCCGTCCTGCTGAGACGTGATACACCGTCCTCTCTTATCACAGCTCTGTCCTGGCAGGAGGAGTGCATTCCTTTCACCTGAGCCTTCAACCAGGAGAGAGTTTTGCACTTGAAAATATCATGCCATGTTTTAATTAAAATACCTGCTCCAGAGGAGGGACACAGAGGGTGAGAGGTAACCCACCAGGTGAGGGACAGCTGCCCTCACAAGCACAAAGACAGATGGACGCCTTTGTGGGGTCCTTTAATGCTAATGAATAATAAGACGAGATCATCTTGAAAACTAGAAGTGTAAAAGATTATGAATCCCACGTAAGATTTGTCTTTTTTAAATGAACATGTCACCCCATCAGTTTGACGTTTAGCTTCAACAATTTGGATGTGAGACCTGAGAATGGAAAAGGACGTTAAAAAGTTTCAGGATTTTGGAAAATATCGTAGCAGTGTTTATAAGTTCAAGTTCGAGTTGTGTTTGTCATTTGCAGGGTTAACAGTAAAATGAAATGCTCAGGATGAGAAGAACTGATTCGACTCGCAAAAAAAAACAAAAAAAAAAAACAAAGAACAAACGAGAAATACTAAAAGCATGCAATAAATGTACAAAAACAAAGTAACGAAAAGTGAAAAAATAATTATAATATTTACAACGTCCTAAAGAGAGATCGTAAAAAACAACATGTTAGAATATAACGGTGCAAGCATGATGAATTTGAATGAATAAGTATTTCCAGGTAAGCTAAAATGCATGTGATGTATATATTGCACATAAACATATACTACACAGGTTGTGTGACAGGTTATTGCACAGGTGGTGACACTGAGATTGAATTATGACATGATACAGATACTCCATACATTCATACATACATACTACAGATATGCATACATGATAGCGCAATGTCCGACAGAAATGTACACTAATCAACCAAGTTAAATTTTTTTGTTTTTGGTTGGCATACATGAGTAACAAACATCATTTCAGATTTTATGAGAATTTAAATTTTATGTCATGAGATAGGTTTACCAAAGTATTGTCCTATAATAAAACAACAAAATGTTTAATATCTACCATTTTCAGACTGATAGGAAACACTGAACATTAAGAAAATCTAATCATCCATCCATTCATCCATCCAGCCATCCATCCATGGAAAAGACGCTTTTCTTTTTGACTAGATCTGCGGCTGTGTTTTGGTTTGCTGCATTTCAAACCAGCAGTTGGATGATTGCTTCTTGATTGAGCATGACATGTTTATTGCTTTTATTCATTTGGTGCAAATTGACTTATAATTTAAAGAGCGCAGAGAGCAGTGCTTTTTTTATATACACAATTTAACCAAAAAAACAAAACGAGTTAAAATTGCGTTTTTTGTTTGTTTTTGATGTAATTCTGTTATCTTGTTGTATATTCATGATAATTCCAGATAATTATGAATGTCCTCTGAGACTTCTTGTGCTTACAAATCATATCGCATTATGTCACAGGTCAGTTTTCTTCAATGTCCGGCTAATGTGTTTTTTATAAACTGCCGTTGAACCTTTTGTGTGATCATGTGCATTTTATATTCCTGTTTTTACGTAGTTTGTAACATTTGCACATTTTTGCCTATTCCGTTTTTAATAAAGAACGACAACAATTGATGGTTGCACTGCAGCAAAAACGAATTCATTTGGGTGTTTTCTCTAAAAGATTAATCACGAGCCCAATACACATTTCACTAGCTCTGAATTTAAATACCTTAGGTAATTATTACTTTCAGCTTGAATAAATGTTGCGATTAATATACTAGTATTTCACTGTATACTGCTGTGTTCAAACTAGGAGTAACGAAACATTTTAGTGATATGTTTCAATTATTTCCCCTTGCTGGTAAGATTGGCCCCAAGCAAACTGGAGGCTGTGAATCATTTGGAGATCCTGAATAATCAAGATGATTACTTCCCTCAGCAACAGGGCTCTTTTTAAAAAGGGAATTACCATAGACGTGGCTAATTTTAATGGGATAACTGATGCAACTCAAATAATTATTGCAAGAGGGTCTGAGGGTCGACGAGTTGAAGGAGGCTTGAATCATCAGACTCTGTTTAAGAACGAGAAATGAGATGATGTTTTAAATCAAAAGATGCAGATAAATAGTGTATTAGTAGTGTAGTGTATAATACTTCAGTGTGCTTTGGACTACTCTGACTGAGGAAGCCCTCTGGAGTGAGGGTGAAACGTTTCTGCTAAAAAGAAACTGTCCAGATGAACTGATTGAGAATGAGCGGATTTGATACCTGGACTATTGAGAATTAACTTTCTTGTCATGCAGATAAATAGTTAGGATTTTGCTCAAAGCACGAGTAGTTCGCAGAATACGTTGTGATCAGGTGATTATGCATGCGATACAGCTTTTACGAGGCTTTTACAGCATTTACTGAAGATTTGAAAAAAAAAAAATGCAGTTTAGTTTTACACGTTTTCATTCTAAGGCCCTGTACATGTAGCCTGGTGTTTGAAAAACGAATATCTGCGCCAAAAAATATCTCTGTACATGTTCGGATATTTAAAATGTTAGTCTACATGTCCCCGTCTATTTTCACCACAGCGCGTTGTAAAGAATCTGCCGAACCCATAGGTGGCAGTGTAGTGCAAAGGTGAAACGTATATCAGCCAATCACAACCCTTCAAAGCCACAACTTTCTGTTATTATTTCTTTTTATTTCCGTCCGTTTGTGTGGACAGACCGCGAGGTTGAACTACTATTAAATACCGTGTTGGAGTACAAAGTTAATAAAACGCAGGAAAATATCGACTGGGAATCATGTCCGACTGGGAATCATGTCAGAGCAGGTATGTTGACATTCCACATTCCACAAGTCCACATGCAAACTCGAAAGCGGAGAATTCTCAAATCTCCACTTTGGTCTGAGTTTTTTTATTATTCGTTTATAGTTACATCAACCGGAGTTCACGTGTGGATGAAAGGCCAAACCGCATGATAAACTATTTGCTTTTACTGATATCCGGCTATGTGTACAGGGCCTAAGACAGAGAAAGACAAACCCAGACTAAAAGGTCAAGCATTTATTATAACCATAAACTGCAATAAATTACTGAGTCCTATTTTACCGAATAATCCATTTTAATATCTGTGTGAGGTGATCATGCTGTAAATACAGAGGCTAGCTGCAGTGATGCATGGCTGCCGAAGGCTGTGGCGCAAATAAACTCAAACTGTGAAGGAATTTAATCCAGGGTCAGGATCTCATTTCTCCACGTCTTTCTTGCACTTTTTTTTGGTCCTGCTGTTTTCTTGGGGTTATGTTCTGTGACATGTGATGTTACCGGGCTCTCTTTTGTTTGTCTCCATCCTCTCTGTTTTGAGTGACTTGCTCTCAGAGCAATAATAAAACAGCTCAGCTGCAAGTGCTGGTGAAGATTCTCAGTCGTCCAGGACATGATAAAATCAAAAAAGGCGTTCAATACAGAACAACTGGACTTTATTTGTAACAATAAACAGCTGCACACACAGGGTTTTCTTTCACCCCAAGGAAGAATTTCTCAGAAAACTTTGTCAACGTAAGTGCTATGATTCTCACTGAACATGTCATCTTCTTTTAACATGCTCATTCTCCAGTAGGAAGAGCTTTGAGTGGTTTCTCTCAGAGATCAAATGAATCAGAAGTGTTTTAGGAGTCACTCGTCACTGACAAACGTGATCCTGACTGAGTGTGAGTTCAGCTGAGCTCCAAAGGCTATAGTGACAGAATGCAAAATATTAGTTCACCCCTTAATGAAGCTGCTGTAATTACATTTGAGCAGGATGGCCGTTCCTCATTAGCAGTGCATTCACAGAAATGTAGTGCAACTCTTTGATGTTGTCTGCGATTCCCACCAGCGTGCTCGGATCAAAGAACGTCTTCCTCCAAGATGAGGAGAGGAAGACACTTCCTGCTGACAATGGATGTCAGGAAACTGTCTGAACCGTGAACCTCCTTGTTTGATCTTAAATCAAATTATCCCAACAAAAAAAAAAAAATCGGAGTATTTATGTGATTTGTTGGTGCATCAGTGCTAACCAAACACAAATCAAGCATTTATGAAAATAATAGGTTGTGCTTAGAGAATAAAAGGTGTTTAATGTATTTATTTTCTCTTATTTTTTTAGGTTGTTCTGTCATCTGTTCAGTTTCTGCTCAAGCTTTATGACATTTATGACTAAAGTTACCAATTCAGTACTTTTTTTTATTTTTTACAATAATAATAATTAAGGAGTATTGGTGAAGACAAAAGCAAAGGGACTAACACTCATTTGTCTTGACTCATTGCAGACTGTCTGGAGGGGTTTTGGTCACACATGGAAGCCCCCCACATTGGTGCTGATTAAAAGGCACCACCACCATGCTGCCTTCATCAGAGCAGCTGCAGGAAATAATACCAAACACAGGCTTTGGTAATTGTTTGCATACCTGTAGGGCAGTGGAATTTAAAGTCAGCTAGCCATGGACTGTTTACTCACCATGCATAAAAGAAAACAATTATTGGGGGTTGGGGGGAAATATGAAATTAATTTCAGCTTTGACAGCCATGCAACCGACCGCTCCCTCTGTGTTTGAATATTTTTGGGTGTTATCAGAGCTTTGAAAATGTCAACAACAAATATGTATACAGGTAGTCCTCGACTTACGACATAGATCCGTTCCTACGCAGCGTCGTAAACCGATTTTCGACGTAAGTCGGAAAATACGTACATACTGCACCATACACATGTACAGTACTGTATTACCAAGCACTTAGCCTATCCTAACACAGTACCCTACATAATTATCAAAAACACATATGTTTGGGAGCCATAATGAAGAGCAAAAAGAGTTAATGGCCTACTGGGATGCTGGTGACGCTGTCCTCGGTCCATCCGCCGTATTCCGTATTCTGTTTACGGCGTAAAACTGCGTTCACAGTACAGTGCAGTATTCCTCTGCCGCTGCACCGCGTACAGTACAATACTGTATTCTTCCGCCACTGCGCCACGACGTTTATGATGTAAAACTGCGTAACTGGAAATAAGGCTTTTCATAGTAAATGGGAGATGCGTCGTATAACACGAAAGTAACTCGAGATCGTCGTAACCTGAAGACTACCTGTAATTTAAAAAAAATAATACTAAAGTCAAGACATTTGTTCTGCTAGCGTTAGACTGAACTTTGTTCAGTCTTACCTGTAAACGGATCCTGCCATTTTGATTTTTTAACGATAAAAAAACAAAATGATTAATATGAACTAAAATAGAAATCCTCAGCTACTGTGTTGAGATCCCTTAAAAGTACTGTACTAGCTTTGATATAAACGTGAAACAGCATCTGGGCTTTACACTGATTCTTAGCCTTTTTTTTACATTCTCAATACAGTAATGTATCAATACCAGTAAAAGTCCTCAAACAGTTAGTTTTTATTTATATACAGTCTGGTGAGCATGACGGTAAAGGACAGGAAGAACAGCTGAAATCAAATCATTTGAATTGAAACAATCAAATACAATCATTTTATCAGAATTTATAAGTTCATCCTGTTTTCAGCTAACAAGTTTTTAGGAATCACCTAATTGTTACTGCTAAAATACTTTTTATGAATGTGAAACAATTTTACGATTGTTGTTTTTCACAGAATTTGCATTTTCTCTTCATGCATGTGTGGGTTTTATTCTGAAACTTCAGTTTCCTTCCTCAAACCAAAAACATGCATATTAAATTGGTAACTCTGAACTGTTCCTAGGTGTGGGTGAATTGTTGTTTGTCTCATTTGTCGTCCCTGTGATGGGCTGGACATGTCCAGGGTGAGTCCAGCCTCTCACTCCATAACCGCTGGATGTGAGCACCAGCTCCTCTGATTAGGAAAGGAGAAGCAGGGAATAAAAAAATGGATGGATGGATGGATGGATGGATGAATCAAATTTAACAATAAAAAATGAGAGAACTACTTTGTTTATGCTTGTTACGTATCATCACATCTTTTGTTCATCCCTTGAGTTAAGGAGTTTTTATGCAGTGAGGATGCATAGGACAGAGTTAATCTTCTCTAAATTGGTCGGGTACTGAACTGGTTTTAAAAAGTAGCCAAAGTCCAAAAAACAAACAAACAAATAAACTACATGGAAAATATAATGTAAAAGCTCACAGGAAGTTGGTCTCCTTAAAATTAAAATTTAAAGAATTGAGGTATGACTCAAGAATTTTGCCTTTGGTCTTTTTTAGTTTTAGATAGAAATATTCTATGTAGTTTTTCTAAGATAAAGTAATTTAATCAGAAGATCAAGTTTAAAAATCTTATAAAGTAAGATACAAAGTTAATTTCTCTTTCTACATGTACTAAATTAGTTATTCACATTTTTAACAAATAAGGACTTGAATTCATCCAGCATTTTGTCACTGACAACCCAGAAACATTTTTTTAATTGGCAAACATTCTTTTTATGCCCAGACTGATATAAACAAAAGTAAAACATATTCAAGGATGTTGTTGGATCAGTGCACTCTGGATAGATGTTCTGCCTCTGACCAAACAAACTATAACTGTTCCACCAGGACATCTACCCTCAGTTGAGGGAAATCAAGGTTTTAATTAAATTAAAGGTATTTGCACACATGATTTGCAAGGTGAAGGTCTTAAGTTCTTTACAAACGGGATCTGGTTTTGCAGCACTCTGGAGGAAAATTCAAATGGACCACAGTGCTTTTAAACATGGCGTCTATAGTTGGTGTGACCATGTAGATATTCTCAAATAGTTACAATCCCACATGGTTAAACCTTTAAAACACTCATAATATACTTATTATTAGTATTACTACTGTTAATGGAACCTGTGACAACCACAACAGGTTGCATCTTTAGAAAATTAGATTGTATTGTTCTGAAAAGACCCCTCCCGTGCACATGCACTACTGTTTAACAGCACATGGAGATCTTCAGCTGCTCTAACTCTTTCTGCCGTTTGACCAGATCTTTAGAAACACATGAAGTCAGGATTTTACAGCTCTCCGGTGACACGCAGGCTATCGACAGGAAGCAGCCGACTCCTCTGAATCCTGATTACAGCCACTTTGTGACACCTGGGGGACTGAGAAAGATGTCCTTTAAGCCCGTCATAAATATTCACAGCAACTTAACAGTGCGTGCTGAAGTGATGTAAAGACCCACCAGTGTCACACGGCTGACGGCCCGATGCCACGGAGTCATGTTGGTCGGGACTTGTGAGAGACTCACAGGAACAGAGCGCCTCAAAATCTTAATGTTAGGGAAAATTTGGTGCAGCTATTGGACCACGCCTGTGAGCCTCCTGCCATTGTTCAGCAGTGCCTCCACTTATTGACCGCTTCACTAATTGCAGCCTGCATAAAAAAAATGTGGAGGAGACTTGGCGGTATATATATATATATATATATATATAAAAAACTCACATAATTAGTTTTGCTGGGGTGTGGTGAGCACTGTGTCTGTGGACATTGATCTGATGGTTTGTCGTACTGAATGGGTGGAGGAGGTACTCCTGTGACTGTGTCAGGTAGCCTGTGTCATGGATCACAGGTTCTCATCAATACCATTCCTCCTCTTATGTACTGTGCCGTGAAGCATTTCCTAGAATGACACAGGTGCCAATTGATTCCGGGTCTAGCTGGGGAGGCGTGCATTGTAATTTAATACTTATTCAACAGGTTTTTTTTTTGTCCTTTCTGTTGCCTTTTGCAAAATGTGCAAAACGTTACTGAAGACAGATTTGCGCCTTTGAAATGAAAAATGTCTTCCAGGGATTTTTCTCTCTAACCTGTGGGTTATTTTTTTTTAGATGTAAGATACACCAGCAGAATCCAAATGGTTTATTTTCTCCCCTCTTAACATGGGTGGTTATATCTGTGTGTGTGCAAGGTACAGCAGGAATAAAGATGAAGGTGATGAAGGCGGTGTTGGGGTGCAGGTGCACCGTGCACAGGGGGGAGGTGACCTTGGTTGTGGAGGCGACTGCAGAGAGGGACCAGCCATCTGTCTTGGGCCAGGAAGATGTGACCCAGCATCATTGTTTGGTCCAACTGAGCACACCGGGGTCACTGGGAGAGACATACCTCCTGACTGGGGAATAGTGTCTGAATTTTAGAAAAGGAAGAATAAATGGAATGAAGATGTAAACCAGCCCCCCCCCCCCAAAAAAAAATTGCTTTTTTCTTTCTTTTAAATGTTTAATCGTGTTGCAATTTTCTATTTTCAGAGACTTTTGCATCACCTCTGAAGCTTCTTTATTCATTTTAGTCTTCTTACTTCAGTTAAATAGTCTTTGCCATAATTATTCTGTCACTCTGATGTGGCACCTCGTAACCTGTGAACATTTGTGAAGCCCTTTATTGAAGGCGTTAAGACGAGAAGCGATTTGGGAATATTGTGCCACTCAATTAAAAAAAGGGTTCATGGTTAATTTAAGGGAGTAATTCACCTAAAACTACATTGCTTTGTGTATATTATCTCACATAATTATGAGAGGTAACATTTGGAAAGTAAGACTTTTAAGTTTTAAATGATTTAGTTACAAGACAGTTTGAATTTCAAAATGTAAAGATGATGACAGGCAGGCTGGATTTCTTATGAGCTAGATACAGTATTGTTTTTTTTCTATTTCCTTTTTTGTTTTCTGGAGGACAACAGAATAAATGTTTCGACTAGGGCCGAGCAATTTCGGAAAATATTCTATATGCAATTTTTTTTAAACCTCAATATTGCGATTATGATTTAATATGCTATTATTTTTCAATGTCTTCTTCTCATGTATTTTTCAATGAACATGAGCAATAAATCAATCGGTTTCAGTTGCAAATACAAAGTACCGGTAACTCCACTGTTTTCAGCTCTGCTGCAACTCTGTTTCTGTATTTTTTGTATAACTCCGGGATAGCAACTTGGCTAAAGCATGTGCGCGAGGGCATCCTGTACTGCTTGCTTATCCATTATGTTTACCAAAGCTGTAAACCCAGGTTTGGTCACTATATTAATGAGCATCATGCATTTCGCTATGAACTCCGTTATTGCTCGAGTTATTTCTGCGTGCTGTTTCGAATCATGTTCATACGGAGTAATACCTTCGAACAGTTCGGTCAGTGATCCCTGTCGGCTGCTACTTTGCTTACTTGAAGATGAAGCACATGGCTTTGTGGTGTTTATTTAAGTGTTGTTAACGATTCGTGGTGTTACCTTGAGAGGTAGCAACAGCAGCAAAGCAGGTTCTGAACAATACATGTCGTTGTGCAGCATCTTCTTTTTTATAGCCAAAATAATTCCAAACAACAAATGTGCTGCATCTCTTTGGTACCAAACTTTCAGCTGCATCAGCTTCTGTCGAGCCTGATGTCATTGTGCAACTGGTTAAAGTGCAGTGTTGACTTCTCCCGCTCCCTGCTCTGCTTTGCTCCGTACACTTTCAAGTCAGGTAACCAGATCATGTGACCAGTCAAATCGCAGCCTTTGCAATTAGAAAATCTTGTTTTATCATATCGTGACATTCAGGGGCGGCCGGCCAATAAGGGGCGCTAGGATGCCGCCCCACTGGAACTTCTGGAGCTATTCACCATTTTACATTGAAGACTTAAAAAAATTAATAAAAATGAAATGATAAAATAAAAATATTTAGAAATATATGCATACATGTTTTTAGTTGTGTAGGATTAATATTTTATGAGTAATGATGAGTTATATTGTTTGTTTCAAAAAATGTTTTCTGATTGGTGACGTATTTCCAGTCCTGGGGCGCATGAATCTTATCCATAGACTCTCCTTAAAAATGGCACATGCGCAGTTATTTCACGACGTTACAAAAGAATGGGAAGATGCTGGGCGCAGATTTCTGCGCCCTGGGCATGTCCAACGTGAGCTGTACCTACCGATCATGTGCTTTGGGTCTTTTTTTTTTGTCTGGGAAATGAGCCATGCAGTGACTCAAGGAGGCTGGCTCAGGTAGGTTTTAAATAACTGAAAGCCCTTTATCTAATGCCTGTTTGCCATTTCTGACTGATATGCCTCTCAACTTTTAGAAGTAGTGAAAAAGCCTTCAGCTGACTGTTTATTCTAAAAGTGGCAACTGGTGAGTTTGTTTCTGGAGCTAGCATGATAATGCTAGTCTTTATCTAAGGCTTATATTATTATATTACCATTCCTAACTGATATGCCTCTCAACATTTAGATGGCTCTGTTTGTGAAAAAACCTTCAGCTGACTGCAAGTGGGAACTGGTGAGTTTTCTTTCTTTGTTTGTTTGTGGAGTAAAGGCCCCAGTATAGCTGCGCGTTAATCTGAGCACCGCGGCACGCCGTGTCAGCGTCGTGTGAGCGCCGCGGCAAAAGCCTTTGATCGCGGGCGTGAACGTGCCAAGCTCAAATTTTACTACGCCTACGCGCGCGTTGATAAACTGCCTCGCGTGTCAGCAAATG